>JZLH01S0608145.1:83578-97028 GCA_001188425.1 Eucidaris tribuloides | reverse complement strand
GCGAGTGTACTGTTATTAAAAGAGCCTTTGTGTTTATTAGCATTGTAGGGCACATGCCTGAATTACATCTCTCGCATTTGCCTAGTGGGAAGGCAGAACAAAAAATGTCATGATATTGATAAACAAAAATTCATTAAAAATCAGGAAATGTTTTGTGGTAATATAGATTATCTGAACTCTATGGCCCATATTCTCATAAAAATTAAACCAAGCTCAGGTTTAAGCCGAGCGTGGGTTTAACTAAACCCACGCTTGGTTTCACTTTAAACTGCTATTCTCGTAAAGTGGGTTTAGTTATACCTGTGTTAAACCTGTGTTAAATCCGCGCAAAGTTTAAGTACCATGGAAACAACTAAGCTCGTAGATTGCGCATGCGCAAACACGTTGGCGGGAAAAATGGCGGCCGGCATGGATAAATCCCGAAAGCGCAATGCGAACTGGGATAAAGAAGAGAAGAACCTCCTTGTTGAATTAGTTGCTGATCACGTAGCCGTTCTTGAAAGCAAGAAAAGTGATAACGACATGATAATAGAGAAAGATAGACTCTGGAATGAAATTTTGGACGTATTATTGGGATAAAGAAGAGAAGAACCTCCTTGTTGAATTAGTTTCCGATCACGTGGCCATTCTTGAAAGTAAAAAAAGCGATTACGACACGATAATAGAGAAAGGTAGACTTTGGAATGAAATTTTGGACGTATTCCATTCAAAATTTGGCCAGCAGAGGCAACTAAAAGACCAGTGGAAGAGACTCAAAATTTCTGCAAAAGGACAGTGGTCCACCCATATGCCAAGAATGGATGAAAAACCGAAGGCGGCCCACCAGCTCCACAACCATCACCCACGGCAACCATAATCAAAGAATTGATATCGTGCGATATTTAAAAAAATTCTACGATTCAGTTAATTATTAAGAATGTTTTGAAGTTGGTACATTCAACATACACGTACGTTTCTATGGGCTATTTTAATACAGGTGTGGTCCCTAAAGTGCAAGACAACTTATTCAGTATAGTGATCATCGTCTCCTCATGAACCAGTATTTTGTTGCAAATGGTGTTAATATCCGATATACAGGATTATATAATATGGACCTTTACTTTTCGTGAACTGTCTCAACTTGTAAACATTGCGTCACAACTTTACTTTTTCTGCTTGGATTATTGAACTTGGATTTACATTATACGTGTTCTGGTTTGATTTTATACCTTGGACTTATATTATACTTGTTCCGGTTGGATTACATACTGGATTTACATTTGTGAAGTACAAAAATACATGTTACTATCTGTAATTGGTTTGCTTTGTTTTTGTGTGGTATGTTGAATTCACCCCAAGTCGGTCTACAAGATAGACTGCACTCGAAGTTTTTATGTGTGTATGTGTGTGTGTGTGTGTGTGTGTGTGTGTGTGTAAATGTACCTTTTGATTTTAAGGTGACAATATACATAATACTATGTTATTCAAAACTGTCTGAACTTTGTCTGATTTCATGTCCAAAAATACTAAATAGCTGGGGAAGTGTTTTATGAGCTTTTGAAGTTTGAGATGAATGTTTAATATTATTTTAATAAAAGATTGGTGCCATGTCTGAATTTTTTTTTGTATGTGTGTGGTGTGTACATCTTTTACATCAAAATTGTACACATTATTATTATTATTATTTATTTATTTATTTATTTATTTAGTTTTTTTTTTGGGGGGGGTATAAATTCAAAACTTAACCCTATTTTAACTGGGGCTGATTTCAGACCAGTTTTAGCTGTGGGGGGTCAATGTTGACCCCCCCTCTCAGATCTCGGCCGCTGATCGCGCGATCGCCGCGAAAATTTGCATGCGCGTAAAGCCGGATGTAAACTACAAAACCGTATAGTAAAATTTTCAAAAAATTAATTTTTTCTATTTTTTAAGTAATTAATTATGCAAATAAGTGCATGAAATTTTGTTTTTGCCTATCACTCACTTCCAATAGCTAGTAGAATACAAATTTTTGGTGAAAATATTCATTCTGACATTTCTCACAATTATCTACAAAAAAATTTGCCGAATTGGAATTAATTTCTTATGTATTTTATTGCTTTGTGAATTTCTTATGTATTTCTTTGTTTTTTCGACCTCTTGTTTTGTATTCTTTTTTTGATGAAATTTGTTGTGGACACTTTTGCAATCATAAACAGCACAAAATTAATTAATTTCAACCAGTAAAAGCAAAAATAATCATACATTTATGATTTTTGGCTGAAAACACAATTTCCATTGATTTTGTACACGAAATCACGTTTTTGAGCGATTTTTGGGTTGACATGCATGTATAAAAAGTCGCGCAGCGTCATAACGGCACGTCAGATTTTCGCGAAAACGGTCTCAAAAGATGCGCAAGACTTGTAAGTAAAAAGTCAGCGAGCGACGCGATCAAAAAATTTTGACCCCCCCCCCAGTTAATATAGGGTTAAGACCCCCCAAAAAACTGGTGACCCCAACGTGAGATCAGACAGGGTAAGGAAAGAATGGTACAATTAGTTGGAGACAAAAACCTCGAAGGCAGCACCCCAACAGCATGAAATTGTCTTGATAATCTTATTGACTGATGTTATGCTAACTGTCTAAGGTACATGAAAAGAAAAGAAAAGAAATTTTATTTTACTTCAGGAGTAAAAATTATTTTGACTTAGTACAACAAACACCTCCTGCCAGTTTCAGGCCCTCTCATTGGTCATGCATCAGATGGCGACTCTTGGTGCAGAAAACTATATTTGGAGAATGCATTCTTAAGTTGAGAGAAGGGGAACAAGAAAGTGTGGACCATGCAAATTTCACTGTCAGCGGGAAGGTGGTAACCAATAATGAGGTGACTCATGTTGGTCACATTGCTGACCAGTGCTACGTTCACAATGAAAAGAAACTGATAAAGCGAAGGGGTTTGCACATCCTACACAACAACCCTGATAAAACAAACTGAAAGTGGGAACTACTTTGATGGCGAGGTAAAGAGAAGGGCAAAAGTAGTCCCGCAAAATAATCAGAAAGAGAAAGAGCTCGCTGGGGAAGGCAGAGAGACGGAAACATTCAACAACATCAGATCCGATAAGGGGTATACTCTTGTTATGGACAATGTGGGCATAGTTGTCCAGGCGCAACATCCAACCCGAGAAAACTACGGAAAAGACTACCATATGGTGCGAATTATGGCATACCAGCGCCTGGTCAATGCCTTCAAATTGTCCAATGAGCCACCTACACGACCAGTGGACTTGGTGGACTCGTTACAATTCCTGCCCACAGCACAAGAAAACATGTTGCTTAAAAGAGATAGGACAATACTTGTGGCAAAAATAATATCACAACATATTCCAGTGCTCAAACAAATGATGGACGTATTCCCACCTGAAATCACACACGACCATATGGCAGAGATCTGGCCGTTGGAGCAGGGAACTATTACAAGTGACCAGTGAGTTGTTTTGATACAGTGGACTCTTGTTATAAAGAACACTGATATAACAAAATTTCATTATAAAGAAGTAAAATCTCTGGTCCCATATCTTGGATTTCCTTTGTATTTTATTGTTTTTGCAACCCTGATATAAAGAATTTCGTTATAAAGAACAAATTTAATGGGTCCCAAGGACTTCTTTATAATGAGAGTGCACTGTACAATATTCGGCTGAAATAGCCGAAAGCTTGGAAAAAAAGAATCTTGGTGAACTAGCTATGCCGGTGTACCATTTGCTATCCTATATATCATGAGCACACACTACAAATGTACATGGCCCTGGCCCCTCTCCACATTTTATGTATTTCTGATGGCCATGGCCCTGGACCTGCATCCCGGAGTACCCCTCCACCAGATCCACTGTAGTAACGGCGGCAGTTACACCATCCATACCACCCATATCAACCAAACAGAGTTGAACACAAGCAGTACAAACATGGCGACCCCCATTGCAGACAAACTTATCTGGGACTTACAAAAGGGAATGCTCTCCGTAAATCGCCTCGACATTCATGCACACGCATACACCAGAAGACAGAAAACAAGTAACTGCAGGCAACTTATTACTTATATATTACTCATGTGACCAATCAAATAACGTAATCTATTAAATTTAACAGTATATTCCTACATATTTTTGTTATGGCACATACATATATATATGGGCCGCGTCGTGAGAAAAGGGCCCTTAAGCCTTCAGAGCGTGTACACGAAGCGCGCGCGTAAGCGTATGCGTATGCGCCAGGGACCTTCGTACGCGCTCGTGAGCGCATCGGCATTTGATTGCACATAATTATGTAGGGACCGCTCACGACAGTTCCTGTAAAGACAGGGGGTGTGGCTAATGCCTGATTGCTGAGCTGAACCGTTAGATTAAAGAACTTCCTTGAATATGAAGGTATATTCGTTGAAATAATAAATAAAATAAATTTCTTATTAAAACAGAAATTATTAGATTAGACGATAATTCGTGTATGGTAATGTTTATGTTAGAGAAAATATGGAATAATAATAATTTTGCCAAACCCCCTACCCCCCCCCCCCCCCCCGAATCCTCTAAATCTAAATATCCCACCATGAATGAAATAATGAAGGAACGAATGAATGAATTAATAAATGAACAAGTTCATTTTTATAGTTAAAATATTTACAAAATTGAGAAACGTTTTGTACTCGGTGAATAGAATTTTGCAATAATGCGAGTTTTCCCTGAATAAACAATGCAATGTGGGCTACAGTATCTGCATAAAATGTCAATTTCTTAAAAAGGATCAGTGTCCATTTACAGGATTTGAAATTGAGCCAGTGTTTGTGAACTATAATGTTGAACTGTAAGTTGATGAAAGGTACAATAAAAGGTAAACTTGAGACCGCTTTGGGAAAAAAAAATTAAGAAAGGGTGATCAGTAAAAAAAGGGGAACCTAAACAATTGCTTTAATCTAGCCCCCTTCGTATTTCCTTTTATCTTCCCGTCTTGTTTGTTATCGCATATTCATACTTAAATACGGTACAGGCATTTTATGTTATGTGAACTCGATCCACATTTTTTTTCATGAAATGCAACTGTAATTGTCACTTTACATTACGTTATGTTATGCTAAGTTATGTTGTGTTGTGTAAAATGTTATGTTATGTGAAATAAATAAATGAATAAATAAATCAGACATTCAAACAAATAACTTCGATTCAAGAAAAAGATCGGAGAGCATGTATATGTGCATTACGTACGGGTAATATTGGGGTCCCTCTGGACATTCTACGTTTTGAGTCTTCGCAGTAAAAGGAAGAGTTTTAGAGCGAGCAATTTTCAGGGTATTGTTTGAAATCTAAAAATATAATAGCAAATAGAATTTCATTTTCCCCCCATTTACCAAAACAATTGGGCTTTATAAGATGCACATGTTTGCAATTTAGATTTTTTGGCAATAATAAGGTGATGTTTGGGCGAAATGATTATATCTATGATTAATTTTTACTCTCTTAAAGAAAATGAGTGAAAATGTCTATAATAAAAAGACTGTATTTGTAGTGAACATGTGTGTTCAAGTTACTCATTACAGAGCGACCTCATCAGTAATTAGCAAGGGTCCGTGACTGATCACTGCATTTTATGAGGTCATTCCAAAATGAACGAAAACACATGCACATGTTTGCTTTAAATTCACAATTTCCTAAAAATCACTCCTTAAATAGAGAACAATTATATAATCTCAGTTGGAGACTAAAGTAACAGTCAAATAGTTTCGATATGTCTCCACCGTAAATAATGAAAGGTAAAATAAGTGTATTGTATATGTAACTGTAATAAAACAAAATAACTTAATAATTCTTGCAACTGTTTTGGAAATCTTGTTACAAACAGGCTAGATGTGATGTGAGGCATCAACGACAACTCATATCTTAATATTTAATACTGTATATATAACTGGAAATTCTGTGCTATATTCTGCCCTGACTGAAAGAGTTTGGTTTCTCCTGTCTGAAATGGAAAAAAAAATGTTTTCGTTATATTCAAAACGAATTTGTTTGCACTCAGCCATTCACTTATTCTTTGTCAATTTCCATTTTATAGAAGTATTTACACTTAGCCTAACTGATTAAACAATAAATTTGTATCACCTCTACTGGATTTTTCCGTATTGGGCTTATGTAAACTGTCATAGCATTCGTTACTTAATTATGACGAAATAGTCGTTTCGGCTGGCGGGACACTGCTGTCATTTTTCGGGCTAATGTTCACAAAGAATTTGTTGAGCAAAATCCGCAATGTCTTTGGTATCTTTAATACTACATCATGAATTTGTTACGCGGGTTTCCTTAGAAAGTAGGTTGTTAAAAAGCATTATCTGTGGTTCATTTTCGGGCCTTTCAATCTCTTTACATTATTAGTTCCTTATGGAGTAATGGAATTTAACGTATTCCTAATAAATGAAAACAGGTTTTTTTAAAACATACATTTCGTTCATCATGCAAGTTATATATTTCTTGATGAATCTTCTTGAAAGCTCCTATGAACCAAAAGAAATTGTTGCCATTTTATAACACTTGGACTTATAAATTATATTATTATATCTTGAATCAAATTCATGTATTTGCTTCGAAATATCACATGTTTTTTTTTCCAGTATGCATTCAGCTTTATGAATCTCAGTAGCCTAAATGGTTCATATAATTTCTGGAGTATTACAGAATTATAATTTGTAAATATTATCTATGTTATCTGTTATCTACAACACTTAAAGATGAAGGTGACGATTTTTGTTTAAAAAGTACATACCAGCTAGCTATTCATGTCAAAGTATATTACCTGTCATAAATTTCGAGTGCTGGCAAGGAATACGTAGTTCATTTGAATAAACGATACAGGTGTAAAGGTTTTCGGAGGTGGTTATTTGTAAGCGGTCCCTACATAATTATGTGCAATCAAACGCTAACGCGCTCACGCGCACGTACGAAGGTTACTGGCGCATACGCTTACACGCGCGCTTCGCGTATACGCTCTGAAGGCTTAAGGGCCCTTTTCCCATGACGCGGCCCATATATTGCTTATATGTGTTTTGTATTGTATTGCAGCCCTGACGAAGGCTGAAATAGCCGAAAGCTTGAGATGAAGATTCTTGGTGAACTAGCTGCACCTGTGTACAATTTGTTATGTAGTTAATGAATATATTTCACAATCTTCATTGCATTTATGTTAAATTGTCATTGTGTTATTTTTTTTCTATTTATGTTTTTTCTTAGTAGTCTAATGTTTGTATTGTATAATATTTGTTAAAGGTAAATGACATGATTGGGTGTAATCCTCAACTTGGGCTGAAACTACTCTAGAATCAAGTCAACTATGTAAGGATTCTCCTGTGAAAATCTTGTAGTCAAATGTTGACTCATTCTAAAATAACAATGTCAATATCACTCGAAGCATGGAAACCTGCTGTGTGGCTCTCTATGGGGCTTATTTTTATCGTCCCCAGATAAAATTAAGATACTCCTATGTTTATGCTTGATTCTCCTCAGGTAAACTAATTACAGACAAATCCTTCCAGGTGGGAGATCCACTCATGCTAGTATATAGTTGGTATATATTTCAACTCATTTGGTTCTTGAGGCATTTTCAAGTGTTTCCAATCATGTCACTAACCTTTAAAGACGCTATATAACACTGTGGAAGACACGTTTAAAAAATTGTTGTACTTTGCTATCTGAAATATCTGACAGTGTTTGAATGGACAAATAAACACCTTAGAACACAAAAGTTTGGACAGTTATGCTGTCACTAGTACAATATGTGCAGATACAAATTGGCACATTAATTTCCTATCAGGCGATAGGAAATTCTGCAACACAGCAGTCTATGGGGGAAAGCTGGAATGGTCTCTCAATGATTTTTACTTTTTTAAAGCACTTAATGATCGTTTTAAACTGCAATTTTTTCAGGGCTTCATTTTTAGACCATGTCAGAGACACTGGTAGCATGGGGAATCATGCAGCTCAGATTTTTTAAACTGGAAACATTGTTATACAATGCCTTTAAACAAATGTAACATTCGCCAGTACATGAAATCACCGACAATATGCAGACATCAGAAATACCATTGTTTCATATTTGATGCAGTATTTGGTACCCCCAGATACCAACTAGAAATCCGCCATTTTGTTGAATTATTTATTTATTTTTTTAGCACTGTACCCTGGGTTACAAAATTATGTAAAAGTTATGTAATAAGTGTGAAAAGTACAAATTCAGCTTCATTTTTACCCATTTTTCGTAAGTTTATGCCTTTTTCTGGTGCACTTGCGCAGGTTCTGCATCATAACCACTGATTTCTGTGATCATAACTGAAGAAAATACATTTTTGGACACAAGAGGGTGCTGCACAACACGGTACCCCGAGGTACGGCGTGGTGCATCACTTCACTGTTCAGGCAGGCCTGTTTTGATTTGAAGGTCCAACATTTCATATTTGACTGTAAGCCTGTGAATATTGAATTGTACACATTTATTTTCATGATAATCAATGCTAAAGATGTAGTAAACTACAAATAAGCTTTTTAAAGTGATAGATTGTGGAGCTTCCATATAAAAATTGTCAAACTTTGATATCTGAGCTTCAGAGTAGTGTTCAACTGGACAGATAACACCCTAGAATACAAGAGTTTAGAAAGTTATGCTGCCAATAGGTGCATTCACACTTACAGCAAACTTCGCCAAGTTTGGTAATGTGAACGCAAACTTCCCGTGAAACTTCCTGCGAAACTTCTCGAGAAACTTCCGACAACTTTGTAGGAAATTTCCAGAACATCGAGAAACTTCCCGCGATATTTTGAGTGTGAATACAAACTTCGGGAAGTTATATCCCATGAGCCTCTGCACGTTTCCGGTGCAGGACGGAAATCACGCGCCGTACAAATTAATTGTTTACACATCGGAAACACGTGTACAGTCTATAGAACTTAGAAGCTGCTCGTATGTACGTACCGTGCACCCTTACTACATACCGTGCTAGCGCTCATCACTGAATTCAGTACATGCACCTCGCGACGCGTGAACACCGACAAACAAAGACTGCAATTTATTACATTTTATTAGAAGATCTACCAGTGTCTCATTCCAGTTTTAAGAGAATCTAATATGGAATCTAAAGGTCACCGGACCAGCGCGGAAACGAAATTCCTTATTAGTGTATGGAAGGAAGACTCCGTCTACAAGGAGATATCAAGCCTGTCGGTACGAAATAAAACCGTGTACATAGACATTCAAAAGAAAATGGCGGCTGCGGGATTTGACAGGACCCCGCACCAAATTAAAAGTAAAATGAAGACAATGAAGGCTGCATATAAGAAAGTTGTGGACTCTAATAGAAGGAGCGGGAGAGGTAAATCTTCTTGAAGTTTGACTTCAGTGTGAACGGATAAACCAAACTTCGCGAAGTCTTCGAGAAGTTAAACTTGTAATGTGAATGCACCTAATGGCAAGGTATGCATGAATAAACAATTTCTACTCCGGTGGATGATACAATATCCTAGATCTGCACAAGTCTATGGGGAAAAATTGGCAGGTGAATCCGGACAATTTGAATGCTTGTAGATTTTCACTTTTTAAAAGCACTGAATCTTCATTTTGAAATACAAGTTTTTCAGGGCTCCATTTTAAGGCCTTATCAAAGACATGTGGAGCATAGAGGATTATGTAGCATAGAAGATTATGCAATAACTCAAGATGGAATTTCATCACACTTGGTGATGTAGGTACTGGCAATGAACTGATCAGATGTAAGGTGAGACTGCATATAGCTCAGTGGGGTGGTAAGTAAAAATAATAAGATTTTACCCCCCCCCCCCAAAAAAAAACGGAGGAAGTAAATAAATAGCAGGTTTTTTCTTGTACTATGGAACTTTCTTTTTAGGTCATCTTCACCCATCATTAATCAACTATTGTGATTGTGAGGCACCAGCCGCCACATTGGTGAGATTCGGTCTGTGACCATGTTCAGCAAAGATGCCTGTCACAGCAGTTTTCATGGAGTTGATGGCTATCATCTATTGCATGATGATGGAAGGACAAATTTCTCTTAAAGCTGCATGTCAGGTAGTAGGAAATCACAGTTGTTTGGACCCAATGAGGTAATAAACTCTATGCTAGATTTAAGACCTTATCAAAGACATGTGGAGCGTAGAGGATTATGTAGCATAGAAGATTATGCAATAACTCAAGATGGAATTTCATCACACTTGGTGAAGTAGGTACTGGTGTCGTAGGCGAATTGGTCCCCCCGCTGTATTCGCCTGCGGGCGGATACGGCGGGTGTGAAATTCAGGCGAATATGTCCCCCTAAGACTGGAGACCAATTCGCCTCCAAAAACCCGCCGTTTTTGCCCGCTCTCCTTCAATTCTCCAGGCGATCTCATCCCAGGTAAACCCGAACCAATCAGAGAGCAGGATTGGTGTGCAATGCGCACGGTAGTACGGTCGGCCGCATCACCGCCATCACAACGTTTGGAAACTGTTGCGAGACAAAATCGCTATGGCCATAGGTTTGCACGGGCAGCGCGATGAATCGACTGAAATATCGGTCCGCAAAGAACGAAGTCTTTGTAAATCGTCATGCAAAACAAAGTAAAATATGATTAAATTTTAGACAACTTTACAAAACGGGTCTATTCTGAGGTGAAAAATAAAGAAAATTAGAATTTTTGTGGTTACGGTTTTGTTGTCAGTCGTCTTCGTATCATCTCAGTACAGTGTGCGTGCACAGCCTTTAGCTGTACGTACACTAGTACAGTAACGTTATAGTCTAGATTCTTGTCTTGAGACTGTGTGAGCAACTTGGATGCAGATATTTTGCACACGATGGATTTTCCGTGGACTCGAGGAGCTTGCATGACTTTCCTGTGGCCTCATATTTGGAATATATGGTAAGTTTTGCTGGGGTTTGGATATTGACATTATATCTTTTAGTTTTTAATTTCGCGATGTGTTCCGTAAGGAAAGTATCAACAGAGATCTAATCCCTAGTCCCATACGTTCAGAAATTTGTGTGGAAATGCGTAGAGGATCTATTGAAATGTTTGTACTTGGAACAAGATTAACGACGTATATACGTAACGCGTTAGGGAAAAGGTGCGCGCACTTTCAACACTCTTCTTCGATCCCTTCCCACATGAGCATCATGGAGACTGGAAGTAAGAGGTTTTTCCACGACATGGAGTATTCGGAGGTTGTTGACCTCATTACAAACTATCTGAGAGTGAAAGAATACCCTGAAGCCTGTAGTAGAAACCTGAAACGTACCATCAGGAGGCAGGCACAAAAGTATTCAATGAATGATGAGGGAGTTCTGTTCTTCAACCACCCAAAGGCGGGTCCACTTGAAGTTGTGAAGAACAGAGAGGACCAGGAGAGGATTCTCCACAGTGTTTCTGGGGGTGAGTTGGTTCAGTGGAATTGATTGTTGACGAAGAAGTAAAAATTAGAATGGGCCTCTAGAGATCAGATCAAGATCTCATGTAGAATACTAAATTTGAATCAAATTTTGTTTTGATTGGGTCAGTGGGTAGACGTGCTAGATCGAGATCTAATTAACGTGTTAAAGTGCATGATCATGATAATGAAACCAAACTCAAAAGTTATTGGAATAATTGAAAGTCATTTTTAAGTTTTAACTTTCAAATATCTGACGTTAGTAACGATAGTAAAATTTTAAAGATCCTTGATCTTACTTAGTTGAAAAGCTTTCTGGGATAGTAATGCGCAATTTTGTGGTATGGATAATGTAAGTAGGATCATACTGTTCATAGTCACAAGATGGCGCTGCTGTACTAGATCTAGCTATGTCTCCAAAAAAATGAGTAGACTGTAATGTTACATTTGTGCTGAATGTAAAATTGATACATGTACCACCGTATGTGAAACAAAGTGGCATTTTAGGCATTTTTGGAAAGATAATGCACAATTGTTTTGAAGTAAAGCCATTGGAGCTCACTAGATCTCACAGTTTCAAATTATTGGGCATATCAGTTGATCTCAATTTCTCAAAGCATAGACGACATGTATACTGTAACGTTAGGCTCTAGTCTATTAGTGCAGAGCATGGTTGAAGATGAGGCCCTATATCTAGGGCTCCACACTAACCTTTTTCATACTTGCCCTTAGGGCAAGTGAAATTATCACTTTCAGATTTTCACTTGCCCGAATGAAAAATGTACTTGCCCAAAAATAAACAGTAATAAAAATCATTAAAAATTATTCCCCATAATTTTAACTAATAAGGTCTTTTTATAGCAAAAGTTGTGATTTACAAATAGAGTTATAAGTAAAGTACAAGGAACAAAATAATGATGAAAGGTATATTTCAGTTAACTGAACACAAAGTTTTAGACATATTTTGTCTTTTGGTAAGATGTTTTGCTCATTTCATATCAAAATTTTACTTATCAAAATTTTACTTACCCAATTGGCCAAATAAATTTCAACGATTTGAATTTTCATTTGCCTGACATGAAATTTTACTGACCCCGGGTAAGCAGGCAAGTGCTAGCGTTGAGCCCTGCCCTATCCTCTGTCTTAGACCAAAGACTTTGATCTGTTTTTTTTTTACCTACATTAAGGTACCAATGGAATCCGTCTCCTTAATATTCGGGGGCTTTAGTCAGCCCCCTCACTCAGTGGCATGCACAAGAACTTGGAATTGGGGGGGGGGGCAGGAAAATAATTCCCAGACAATCCGCCCCTCATCGCCGAATTGGTCCGCGCCCCCAGGCGAATCCGACCGCGGACATATTCGCCTGATTTCTACACCCGCCGTATCCGCCCACAGGTGGATACGGCGGGCGGACCAATTCGGCTACCACACCGGCAAATGAACTGATCAGATGTAAAATGAGACCGCATATAGCTCAGTGGGGTGGTAAGTAAAAATAATAAGATTTAAAATACCAACAAAAAAAAGAAGGAAGTAAATAAATAACAGGTTTTTTCTTGTACTATGGAACTTTCTTTTCAGGTCATCTTCACCCATCATTAATCAACTATTGTGATTGTGAGACACCAGCTGCCACATTGGTGAGATTCGGTTTGTGGCCATGTTCAGCAAAGATGCCTGTCACAGCAGTTTCCATGGAGTTGATGGATATCATCTATTGCATGACGATGGAAGGACAAATTTCTCTTAAAGCGGCATGTCAGGCACTAGGAAATCACAGTTGTTTGGACCCAAATGAGGTAATAAATAGACTTAGATTGTAAAAACAAATCTTCACTTTTGAAATGTTACTAAAAGAAGGTGTTATACATGAATGAGTGTACAGTATTAACACAAAAAAGCTGGGGGTCGATTCTGCCCCCCCCCCAATATGTTTTGCGCAATATGTACTGGACAGATAACACCCTAGAATACAAGAGTTTAGAAAGTTATGCTGCCAATGGCAAGGTATGCATGAATAAACAATATCTACTCTGG
>JZLH01S0608145.1:4273-20932 GCA_001188425.1 Eucidaris tribuloides | reverse complement strand
CTTTCAATTGAGAATCATGTTGGAAAACGGCATCAATTGTGGCTCATCAGTTGACTTCAATTTCGCAATTTATCATCTCTCATTTGCTTTGGACGGATTCCTTGTGAACCTACATCGTCATTGACCTTGTCATTTTTGCAAAAAAATGACGAAAATGTCTCTCTTATTTGTCTATCGTACAAGTCGAACACTAAAGCGTTTCTACATGGCTGTACGAATAGAAGATGACCTTACATATCTATAGCTATTATTCCTTGTTGCCTATGATGGCCATAGCTGTGTTCAATGTTTAAAATATAATTCAATGGCAATGCAATTGAAATGCTTAGACTATAGTATTACATATGGTTAGGTACATCTAGAGTAATGAATAAGAGCTAAAATGTAAATTTTTTGCGAATATTCAATATTATTTATAGACAGTTCTCACGTGACTATATTGTTTATGCTAACAACTGAATGATCAAGAAATATATTTCTTTGTTTTTCAGTTCTGTATTTGAAGCAATAAGATTAAAATTTTATATTGGTTAACAGGCCTAGTTTCCTAGATACTACGAAAAAGAGTATACTATACTTTTTTCTTTTTTTAATTTATTTCTATTACTAACTTCTTACTATACTAATACTTCTACTATAACTACTTCTTACTTATTATACTTATTCTACTACTACTACTACTACTTCTTCTACTACTACTATTTACTTAGCTAGATATATCTACTACTCATAAGATACTTTCTACTACTACACTATTTCTACTCTACTTTACTACTTACTACTACTACTACTTCTATCACTACTGTAATCACTACGTACTACTACTATTTCTACTCCATATTTACTAGGTTAAGAATTTATAATTGGCATAGCAGACCTAGTCTTCCTGATCACATACGAAAAATGATACTACTACTACTACTTCTTTACTGAATACTACTTCTATACATATACTTACTTCTACTACCTGACTACTCTACTACTGACTGTTACTACTAACTATCTAACTTCTGCTACTACTACTACTTCTAATACTTAACTACTACTACTGCTATATATATACTTTGTACTTATGACTACACCAGGTAGCGATAATCTTTAATTTTTTTAAGGTATGATTTTTTGATACAGCCTTGCGGCTATTTATGAATTTTTGGGGGCTATTTTTGTACCTGGGGCTAACTTTTTCGATTGCACTAGAATTTGCAGATGCAGACAGATATGCTGACTGTATTGGCCTGTGCTTCCCATAAAGGCAACATTTCAATTCCTTTTTTGTTTCAGTGCCAATGATAAAGAAAATGTGAATTTTTCATAACAAATCTGAGGGCGATCTGAAGGAACTGGTCACCCATGAGGATGATTGGATGATTGATGATAGATGGTAGATAATAATATAATTGGGTGATTATTCCTTTGCTTCCACTAGGCAAGTTTTAATTTTGATATTGAAAACTTAATGTGTCTAATACATTTTTTTTGTTCAACAAGCTCAGCAATACATTTCTCTCTAACAATATATGCTTTAGGATTAAGTCTAGACCTTATATATTTTTGTACAAAATTAAAAGAAACTGACAAAATCAGGTAGATGTTGTGTATGGGAAGAAGAGAAACGACCATGATTTAGTGATTGTATGAACACACAGATCTTCCCGTGTTGTGCTAATCTCCCTGAATGGTTGGCAGTTTCTATTGCATATGGGATATGAATGATTCAATTGATTACGATTTATGGAGTTTTATTATAATATTCAATGGAAAATGCGAGTATGAGAGTGCTGTTGATCTGCATCTTACAACAGCACTTGTGTAATCGCTCATAATATAAAACAAAATACAAGTTCGACGTGCAGTTGTGACTCTTGATGCACTGCAAAAGTGCTACCCTGTTACCGCTGTATGTTGTCTGGATTGCAAGGATTAGGAGGCGTCTCCTGCAACTGGTAATTTGTTGGATTCATGGTCTGTGATAGTCTAAGCTTTACTAGACTGTATATTTTTAAATCCTATCGTATTCAGTAGAGAACTGTGACTAGTATGTGTGAGCTGTAGAACACTCAAAGCAGTATACATGTAGCTCCACTAAGCTTGCAGTTGCTTCACTTATATTTGGGTTAGGGATTAGCGGGTAAGGATAGGGTTTGAAGATTTGAGTGACTAAAAGAGTTGAAGTGATTACATGTAGGCTATGCGTTTAAAGATTAAAGACAAGTACTATTGTTACCATTAGAGATGATATGATTTCAGATACTAAATAATGTTCTCCTTGATCTCAGCTTAACTTCGATGTATATCATTCTTACGTGCAGCTACATGGTAATGGCCCGACAAAAACTTATTTATTTTGGACTGCCAGTCGGCACTTTGAATTTAGAATTTAAGTGCCGACAGTAAAATCAAATGCCAAGTAGACGCAAACTTGTGTTATTGTCAATTCGATCACTGCCATTAAAGGCAATGCCCATTGGGGCAGGCTCTTGAGTGCCGACCATGATTATTCAGGTGACTGAGGATTGGGACACCATGCTTTGTCCGAAGCCCTGTTAGTGTCCAATGGCACGGTGAACATTATGAGGTTATCAACTAAGGTAAATTGAACGATTTATTGGGGGTAGTCTCAATTGAGTCTGTAACTACTCTAGAATCAAGTTAAAACTATGCAAGGATTCTCCTTAGTGAAAATTATGATAGGATCAAAACAGTTGATTCATTTCTAAAATAACAACAATGTCGTCAATAGTGTCGCATGCACAGAAAACTGTTGTGTGCTCTCTATGGGGTTATTTTTTTAATCGTCTACCAGGGTAAAATTAAAGATACCTATGTTTATGCTTGATCCTTAAGTACAAAAAATTTACAGACAAATCCCTCACCAGGGGAGGTGATGCCACCTCCTGCTGAATGTATTTTAGTTCCGGGTATATCATTTGGTTCTATGAGGCATTTTATCAAGTGTTATGTCACTAACTTTAGCGTAATCATCAAACTGGACATCTGAGCCATACAATAATAGTGCTGAAGAAGAAATCGCATTCTAGAAATAGAATACACACTGTCTGAAATTTTATGCCTGCGATTGCCTAGTGTAGGAGCAGCTATCAACATGACTTTTATGCATTAATTTGTTTGTCAAAACAGCTGTTGTGGGGGAAGTGGACCATGGCAAATGACAGGTAATTCATGATTATTCATTCATTTACAGCATTAAGCGTTGAATGACATGATTGAGGAACACATGCAAAATGCCTCAAGAACCCAAGATGAGTTGAAATTATACCAACTATACAACTAGCAGGAGTGGTATCTCACCTCGGAGGATTGTCTGTAAGTTTGCCTTACTTAATAAGGAGAATCAAGCATAAAATAGGGAGATCTTATTTTATCCGCGGGACGATAAAATAAGCCTATAGAGACCACACAGAGCAGGTTTCCGTACTACCTGAGCTGATATTGACATTGTTTATTGTAGAGATGAGGTCAAGTTTGACTACAGTGTGTGAAATCCTTGCGTAGGTTTACTCGTCATTATAGAGTAGTTATCAGCAAAGTTGGGATGACCAATCATGTCATTTACCTTTATTAAATCGATTGTTTTAGTACAAATTTGTAGGGCTTTCGTTTTAGACTCTTCACAGACCTTAAACATGGAGGATTACGTCTGATCCGGATATTTTAAAGGGACTGAATCGTGGGCCATCGAACCGGCTGATGAGAGAAAAACTCCAGGGCCGTCACCCCGTTCGCTAGCTCCGATTGCGCTTGTGGGTGTGTTGATGGTTGCGAAACCAGTTTCGATCACGCAGCAAGCGCGTATCTGGCAGATTTCGTGAATCCAGTACGGGCCAATAGAAGCCAACAATCATGGAGGTCCTATCAAATTTACCGAACAACATGACCAATTGATTATCGATGGCTCATTTCGGTCAAATTAGCAGTGTGGTCCATCGACGTCGTCGTGAAGTACTGCCAACGAAATAACACTCCACGTATACAGTATGTTATAACACTCGCAAACGGAGCTACGGAACGGCGGTCCAGAGGTGACGGCCCTGAAGATTTTGTTCTCATCACGGCGGTCGCATGGCAACGATTCAGTCCCTTCAGACTGTCATCATTGGTTAATGATGCCTTAAGCAGGAGATGCTTACAGCGAGAAGTGACAGATTGTCAGAAAAGTTGTCTATGAACATAAAGTAGTATATAGTGAACAGAGTTCAAGTGAAGTAAATGGTGTGAACAGCAGCCATTCGCATAGGTATACAAATTGGATCAAGGTCAAAGTAGATTGCCCTTTACCATAATTGACAAACTTCATAGCATGTCACTGTATGAGATATCCATTATTATGCCTATATGCAGTACTATGGATAGTCTGATTTACAAGACCTGGTTGGACACAGTTCTCACACCCACTTGACTTGCTGAATTGGTAGAAGTCAAGCTACTCTGATCAGGTGGAGGCTGCTTGGGCATTCATATTTAATAGCATGGATATGGTTTTCAGTATCGTGATTCCTAATCAGAGGCAGATATTTGCTTCTGTAGAACAGGTCAAACAAACTCTGCAGCAGACTATCTACTACTAATACTACTACTATACTACTACTGATACTACTATAATACTAAACTACTAATACTACTACTTCTAACAATACTACTGCTACTACTACTACTATAATACTACTACTACTATATACTACTCACTACTACTTACTACTGTCTACTACTACTACTTGCTATACTACTATACTATGGCTACTACTATACTACTACTGACTACTAACTACTACTATATCTACCACTAATGATACAACTTACTACATACTACTACTAAGTACTTACTACTTACTACTACTTCATTCTCTACACAGAATTGACATTGTGTCAATTTTATAGTCACTACCAAACTTTATTTTTATTTTTTTATGGAAATTGTTAAATTCATGAAGAATTCAAGGATTATGCATGTAGTTTCACAAAATAAGACATGAATTGTTAATCTAAGCAGGTTCTACAATATAGTTACGTGTAGGTTGACTTACAGTTCCATTTTTTATTCATTTACATTATTTTATGTATTAATAATTTACGGAAGCAGCCTATATCTGGAAAGTAACAGAATCTTACAAAAGTGTTGTCACTGTCTTTGTTTTTGTATCTGTTCCGAATGGAATGATTTATCTGTGACAAAACGAATGTACTCTTGAATATTAACAACCAACGCCCACAAACATTTTCTGTCTATTTTCTAAGCTTTTTTTCTGTATAATTTGAAGATAGCACAAAAATGGTATGAACAATTAGATTTGAGGGCCATGCCTTGCTCATTCTTTACCTATCTTGGAACCAGCTTTGGTATGTGGGAGACAAGAGGGAAATTAGGCCAATACCGGGGCCGAGCTATCACCCACTTTAGACGCCCCGGACCTGACCCAAAGGCATCAGCATACGAAGCGTTAACTCCCTTTCAAGTACTTATCATTCACCCACTATTAAACGAACTTATTAGTGACAAGTTCTATTCATGCGCCAAGCACTTATGTCATTAATCCCTAAAAACCCGCTTTACTGTCCATATTTTACTCTATGCAACGTGGTAGTCTGGTTTAGACAATTTGTTTTTGAAGACAGGACATTCTTTTGCATACATAAAAATAAAGCATTTTGTGTGACATATCGACTGATAGAAGAAATACAATCTTAGGAACCTTTAGAAAAGTAATATACAGTGATAGGAGCTAGTAACTCAATTTTGTCTGGAATTTATTGACTAATAAGATTTTGTGAATTAAAATTTAAGTATACTAGATACCAAAAATTCTTAGTCTTACATTTTCAGACGCCGTTAACCGTGCACAGGTGTTTATGTATTGTTTAATACAAAGTGTAGTTTTCTTTTTTTCGTTTAAAATGCTGTAGCAATAGAGCTTTCATGAACAAGCACTTTATGCATTATCAGTGTGATACTAAAAGGTACTCTGAACACTCAGTTCATTTTGCGCTTCACTGCCAGTGGAGACGAATTGAGAGTTAGACCACAGGATTCACTGAAAGGCAAAAACGCATTCTCGAGAATGAGTCTAGAACGGTTCACTCTCGGATTATATTAACTACAACAACCACCAAGTGTCACAAAGCGAATTATCCGAAAAATCGTTTTTGTCGGACCACTCAGACCGGTCAGGTCTGAGAAGCCGTTCTCAGAACCGTTCGAAACTTGGTACACAACAAGCGTCCGAAAACCCGGATCCAGCACAAGGAAGTTACAATAAATAAAGTATACTCTGCCGAACCCGCATCTGATGGCACAGTGCCGCGATAACCACCGAAGCGTATGTACATCGTTGCCAAAATGAGTAACTGCTGGCGCTCTAACCTGACATGAGACGGCTTCATGTGACAGCGGGGTAACCCACACATCGTGAAGCCGTCCAACACCCGTTTGCGAATAATGATAAATGGCGCTCTCTCGGCACCCAATTCTCAAGACACCGGTATATGTCAGTGATAAATCAGAGGGCCTACAGTGAATTGGAGTGACAAACCACAAGGCCAAGCACCCACCAGGCAGAATTTTTCATATTGGACCCGTCCGCGCGTCGTGGGGCGCTCGGGAGCGCCCTGGTGAAAAACCTCAGTGTTTGGTGTTTACAATTTCAATTCAAGGTATTTCGAGATTGCAATATGGACATATCCATTCATGAGATAACCTACGGGAATTTTAAGTGATGTTTGTTAGTGTACTTGTAAGGGGGTCGCAAATGCAGATTTTCTCCTAAAATAAAACTAATGCCATAAAGCAGTATCAAAGTTTACGACTGGTGTGAGTTTGAAACTTACCAGGTGATGCTTTCTACAGAAATGTTAACGTTATATACCACGCCCGTAAGTTCCAGGATTCGGAAACAGATCCTGTTAGAAAACAGAGCGCGATGCGGATTTATTGATAAAACGTATCTGACGAGAGTCGTTAGATTTCTCATAACCAAACAGCTTCCAGAGGTGGTTATGTGCAGTGTTAATCTACGTTTAACTTTCTTGTAGGACAACCAACAGACGGAAAGCGTTATCGGGTCCTGGGAAGTAGGGTCACGCAGTGTGTGTTCGAAATACGCGCTGCTGTGCACTGCATATTTTGGACCAGTTCATATACCACACTAGCATATGCTGAGGTCATATAGGTTGAAATTTCCCGATTTCTCGAGTTGGATAGCGCTGTATTTGCGACGCGAGATCGAAGTCTTATCGGATTATTTCAAGTTCTGTAGAAAACAGTGTCCGAGTTTTCAAGGGCATATACAGGATTTTCGATTCCGCGAAAAGATAAAAAGTTTACACACAATTGTTCTGCTACGAACACGCCTGTTAGAACTGAACTACAGTACACTGTTCGCTTTGCTGATTTCAAAAATCAGTCTAAGTTTTAGATGTTCTCACTTTTTTCACCTAAAAAATTCCATACGATGGATGTTACGAGGCTGTATATAAACTTGGTGCTCTCAGCTAGCTTCACTCAGGATTGTGGTAACTTAAAGAGCAGTCTGTGACTTAGACTAATTCAAGATAGGTGTTGGTGAAAGGGAATGGGATTAAGGTATAAAAAGAGCAGTTTATGAACAAAGTACCAGTAAGACTTCCATAAACTCTCTCTATTCAGGTGAGAACAAAGTTTATTGGATAAGATTGAACCAAAATAAAAATAAGCCATTTGGAATCTGTGGAATGCCTAATTGGTAGCCTTTTACCCCAAAATAACTAGTCTGGGTGTATTGACTTTATAGTGGGAGCGCTCTTAGGGTTAGGGGATAAGGCTGAGTGAGTACTTTATATACCATGATATTGACCACTTGAATGGAATTCCTGTCCAGACAAAAGCAAATCACCTGAGCATTCCAGTGGCTTAAAGGGTCAGTAGCAATTTAAAAAAAAAATGGCGTGGTTGCTCCTTAATCTTGTTGAAATAGGCCTACATGTACAGTACAGCTACAAACAGTGATTTGTGAAATGTACCTTTTCACCTTTTGTTATTCTTGTATCATCAAAATTCACTTTTTGCTGCATGTACATGTAGGACCTCCATGCTGTGTAATACACCTGGTGTAGTGGAATTGCATTGGCTTGTATCCAAACCACAAGAAGTGGGTGTGGCATGTGGTATACAAAAGTGTACCAGCTACTACTACTTACATGTATTTCTCAATGATAGATTTCAGGATTTGCAAGTCCATCACTTCCCAAACAGAAGTTAAGCACTAACAATTTTGGAACTAACACTGTAACAGAACATGCTTGTCACTTTGCAAATTTTGAAGTTTAACCATCCATAGTTTTCACCAAAAACAATGTATTCTACCCAAAGGTTCTATGATACTAATCTTCACATTGTGAACGATTTGTGCTGATTTAATTAATTTTGCCATTTTCTGGCATGCAAATCCTAAACCCTATCTTTAATATAATCAGATAATTTTGCCCCCACTCCCCTGGTAGAAAAGCAGACAATTTCCTACAACAATTCAGTTTTTAGTTGTGTATGTTCAAATAAGAATGTTGCATTTTCCAGAGCAGAAAACATTTGTTTATTTTACTCTATAAATGTAAAATGTCAAAAGAATTATTACATTATCTTATTCTATGTAATAGATCGTACATTAGTCAACAATGGCAGCTTTAATGTTAACACTTTGGGTGCTGGGTTGTTTTGGACTTATGTGCATAACCTTTTAAAAATGAATGCTTAGCCTTTTCTATAAAAATCCAAATGCTGTCGAGACAAGACATTTTAACTCATTTAGTTGGTTCAATGTGTCTTTATCTTATGATGAATATCATTGGTAGGAACTTCAGTGACGTTTGCGATCGAATTGAAAAGTATGAATCTGATTGTCTCCTCGGTGCATATGTGGGCAGATAGCACCCAAGTGTTAATATCCTACATTTTATTTTGTTGTAACCACATATTTATTTCAAATGCATAAACTGTGACCATGGGTAATTAATGATACTAATCAGTGTTTGGTTATGATGTCTCAAAAATTTGTGAATGAATACCGGTAGTCATATTTTGAGCGTGGGATAACCAATAATGTGTAACTAGGTTAAGTGTAACTATTTCTCTTTTTAGTTGTGCAACAGGAATTTGTGGTTTATATTTCCCACTGTTAATGGTAAACAGGAGTGCTTAGCTGAACTTGAATGTGCAGGAGGACTCCGTAAATATTTAAAGTCGCTGATGCGAGAAAATTGACGTCAAAACTGCAAATACCGCAACTGTTGGGTCACTCATAAACAAACAACAGATATATGATTTGTGGTTATAGTGAAAAAAAATTAGTAACAGTAATTTTCATTTTGGCAGTGCAGAATCCATCTGTCAAGGTATTTTTTTTTTCATTTTTTTTTCATTTTAATTCTGAAATTATTGCTGTTGTTACCATCTTTGTATTGACCTGGACTCAAGTAAAGTCAGTGTCACAAGTAAAGTTTTAGTATAGCCCCTAATCAAAATTATAACACATACATGTAGTTCAGAAGGAGAAAAAGAACAGGAGGATGAATAAGATAATGATGATTATCTTCCTTTAAGAATCCACATTAGTGTGTTGCCAAAACAAGGTATAGATTCTTGAAGTCTGTTAAAGTTCTATAAAGATACAAATCTTGTAATTTCTTTAACTAGTATGAAACAAGCACTTTTTGTGTGTCGTTAAAACGTTTGATGATTGTGTCATACACCCCACACAAGTAGGATTTCAGTCCTACATGATGTAACAAACCTTGTAGAATCAATATTAGGCATGAACATGATTATCTACAATTGTCAAGATTAATTCTGCAGTTTTGACAAAAGTAGGCCATGGCAAGCAATATATGCACCACAAAAAAAGGAAGAAGATATTATCACTATATTACACTAATCCATGAATATACTCAAGTGGGATATGAATGATAAACCCTCTTATCTAGAACCTGTTAATAGTTGTGATAAGACCTGCACCCCCAAATTGAGTAGACTCTTTGCCCTTTATGGCATTTCCTACTTTTCCGGCTTCTGTAATTGCTTTTTCAGTGTTTGTGGGGGGGGGGGGATGCTGTCCTACAAGGGAGAGAAACCTTTTTTTTGGGGGGGAGGGGGCTGTCCTTTACTGAGGGAAGGCAACTTTTTGTGGGGCAGTGTAGCTGTCCTACAATGTAAGGGAAAGAAACTTTTTTGGGGGTGTGGGGGCTGTCCTACAAGGGAAAGAAACTTTTTTTTTAGGGAGAGGGGTTAAAAGTTAGTGTACTACAAATCTGCTTGGCTTTGCACAGGAAAGATGAAATTTCCCTACCCCGTGGGGGTCAGTGTTGGATCCCCCTCACCGGAATAACATCGCTTCCTGCCCGACTGATTCATCGCGCTTCCAATTTGTCAGTCCTGTCTTGTTTATGAAATTACGCCACCCGAGAGTATTGCGTTTTTAGCCATGTATGGCAATGACGATCGTTGCTTGGCCTGGTGTGTATGCAGAAAGAGTCACTGCTGATCGGTTAGGGCACGAAAGGGAACACTAGTTAAAACTGACTGGGACATACAGCAGCACAAACGTAGGACGCTTATCCAGTCCCTGCACGTATTGGCTTACCTACACAAGTGGCAAAGGGTGTGGTATGTGTGGAAATATTGTATCGCTTTCATAGTATGCTATTACATGTAGCAGAGCTACTTTTTTTTTATGTTAGATTTCTAGTGTGTGTTTGATTGCAAAGAGGGAGACAGTGTTTTCAGTATGATACGATTTGTTGTGAAACTATTGATTAGGGTGTGGTATTAAATCTTCAACAGAATTTCAGCGTACAGATGTGTGTTCAGTATATGAAGGTACATTGCCTTGCAGAGTGTGTCAAATTTGTTTCTCTTTAAATTTAGTTTGTACCTGACGGTGTGTGATTTCAAAAATAGTGATATCATAATTTTTCACATGCTATAAGCTGCTACAGTTTATCATCTTTTTCATGCTAATGTAAGAGATTACTTGTTAGGGCTGTGTATGATTGCACATTTGTTTGTATGTGTATGTTTGTGTGTGTGCACACGCGTGTGTGTGTGTGTGTGTGTGTGTGTGTGTGTGTGTATGTATGTTTTTGTGCATACATGAGTGTGCGTGTGTATTCATTTTATATTTAATTGTATACAAGCCACTGTATTGGCAGCTAGCAGTCCATATGGCCATATATGTTTCTTGACACTACATTGTGTTAAAGTGATAGGCTAACATTGTGGAGCTTCAATTTGTAAAATTGTCAAACTTTGATATCTGAGCTACATAGTAGTGTTCAAATGGACAAATAAACGCCCTAGAATACAAAAGTTTAGAAATTTATACTGCCACTGGCAAGATATGAATTAATAAAACAATTAATACTTGGGGCAAGTAGAAAATAGCCGAGATCTACTCACAGTAAGTCTATGGGAGGAAATGGGCAGGTGAATCCGGTCAACTTACGATTTTCAATTTTGTAAAGCACTAAATAATCATTTTGAAATACAATTTTTTCAGGGCTTCATTTTTAGACCTTATCAAAGACACCTTGAGCATGGAGGATAATGTAGCTCACATTTTTTTTTAACTGTGGTAAATGTTAGCCAGTGGCTTTAACAAGAGAAATCAGAGGTGTCCACTGTCAAATGTAACATCCAGTACCAGCATACTTAATTAAATATGATTTTTCAGTACCACACTTACTCAATATCTCATTGCAAGTCTTCAAGTATTTTTGCTCAACATCACAAAAACTTCATATGATTCCACACCACAATAGAAATTATACATTTTTTGAAAGATACAGTTAATTGATTTTCTTGATGAGGTGGGGATAAGGGAGGTAGGATGGGGTAGCGTCAAGACTGTAGCCAGATTTTCAGTTCCAGGTGGTGGGAGGGATGGTCTCACTATTTCGAAATTTAAAATCTGAGAGAAAAAAGTGGGATTTACAAAAAAAAAAATGTTGGGGGGGGGATCTTATTTACTGATCAAACTACAGTATTGCGAGAACAAATCCAAGAGAAAAAAAAGAAGGTGGGATTTAAAAACATTGCAGGCTTTCAAGCGCTCCTACTTTTCCTACTTTTTTCTACTTTTTTTTACTCTCTTCCTACTTATCCTACTTTTTTCCCCCAAACTCTTACTTTCTCCTACTTTCTCCTACTTTTTTTTGGTAAAAACCCGGCGAAAATAAAAAAAATGCTATCGATCATATAAAATGCTGGAGTAGTGAGTAGTAGTATTCACAGAAAGTGTGACTCTCCAGCACAAGAAAGGGTTCTCTACAAAAAAACAAAAACAAAATCAAAACCCTGTGCATGTCCTACTTTTAGCTCTTTATATCCTACTTTTCTCCTACTTTTTCCTAAATTTAGCTCCTATTTTTCTCCTACTTTTTCACCATGGTCCACTTGAAAGCCTGATATTGGGGTGGGGTGGGCAACTACTTCCCCCCCCCCCCCATATCCCCCTTTTCGGTCATGAGTAGGGTATACAAACTAACAGATGCAATTGTAATAGCTCTCACAAATCTGTATCAGTGATAGTACAGTGATTCATAAAAACTAGGTCAGGAACTCCAAATATGGTTGTGTCTCATCCGCATAAATCATTATTCAGCGGGTCCATGTTCCTGTCTTTCTCATTCATGTAGGGGCCATTGATACCAAATTAGAGCCACAGTCATGCCAGTGGTGCAAAAATTTTACCTACAGTCACCATGACTTTTTGAAAGGCTGTGGAAGTACAAAGAGCGAGGTCATGGGCTTTCCGTCCGGTTGGTAACCTTGCACGTATCAAAATGAGTACCTTTTAAAGTTTGGGGGAAGTTGGCGGGGGGGACATTGATTGGGGGAGACTGGCCTGTGAGTGATGGGGAAGAGGATGGGGAGCGTTGGGCATGACGAAGGGGAGGATGCGAGGTGAGCGATTGGGAGGGAGAGGGTTGTGGACCGATGGGGGGAGCGGAGAAGGGTGCGAGTGGGGAGGATGTGGGTGAGGGGGGGCGGGGGGGAGCGCATGGGCGTGAGCGATGTGGAGAAGGATTACGTGCGACGCGATTAGGGGGGGGGAGGATGGGTGAGTGATTGGGAGAGATAGGTTTTTGTAAAATTGGTTTGTCATTTCCGTTAGTGATGTGTCAGTAGCTGGAACTGTATCTCAAATCAACTCTGGATGGCAATAACAAAAAGATTGACCATGATACGTGTGTGTGTTGTTGTTGTTTTTTTTTTTGTCATGAAAGGCATTATGCTCTACAAACCATGAACAGGATACACTAGTCTTAATCAAGGCAAACTTCCGGTAGTATTTTTAGTTTTTCCATTTGTACGAAATGTGTTTTCGTATCAACCTTGCAGTCTATACATTCCAGTAGTTATCCATAAAATTCTCTTTGACCCCAAAAGAAGATTATGATAATAATAATAATAATGATGATGATGATGATGATGATGATGATGATGATGATGATGATGATGATATTATTATTAATAATAATAAACAATAGTAATAACAATAATTGTAATAATGATAGTAATAATAATAATATGGCTACTTAGTGCAGCAGGTCAACAAGATGCTCATGGCGCTACAATACATGTACAGAAAAATATGATGATCGTATTAAATATAGCGAACATAAGGAAGCCACACAAGTACAAAATTTCTTCATGTACATGGATTCAAAAGCACAGAAAAATCAGAAAGCTGGTTTTCTTGTTTTGCTGTAGGGCCTATTCATTTACACAAATCCAAAATGAAAGTGGATTTGAGGTACACAAATCCAAAATGAAAGTGGATTTGAGGGTTTAGAACACAAACTAGGAAGCTTCCTCCAGCCTACACACAAAATGAACCAAGTCATCCATGGAGAAGGATGATTACCCCTAGTCTTGCTTTTAGCCCAAACGTACACTTTCTGCAGATTCATATTACGTTCAAAACATGATCTATATAAAACAATCATCCCCGACTTAAAGTGTACGTTTAAAAAAATACACAGACACAAATTAGTGTGCGCCATCCACCTTATTGCGCAATAAGACGAATAGGAATTTGTGATATGGTATATCCAAATCCATGTCTGGGTGAAAGACTACACCGACCCTGTTTGCCAGGATACTCTCTCTCTCATTGGGCGTGGCATGTAGGCAGCCACAAACAGCAGATCCTGCCAGGCAGCTGTGTGTGTATATATGCACGTACTTGTCTACTGAGTGCACTTGGTTGTATAGCGCTTGTTGGCATTCCACCGCTGTGAAAGTAGCTGGGCTGGGCTGAGCTCTCTGGATCTGCTGCTGAAGGCTGAAAATCTTGAGCTAGGAACGGGATTTTTATAAATTGGATACCTATCTATTTGGAAGTTAGTTCCACAAAGGGGGTAAGTGTCTGGTGTGAATTTGTGTGAGATCTGGAGACACTTATTTTGGAATTATATGTCCGATGTTGAATACTTTGAATATGGATATATATCTGGAGACCTGAGATCTGGGGATGGGAATGTATTCAGATGAACTCTGACATGCAGAAAAAGATTGTAGCTAGTGGAAGGAATACATTTTCCTGGTGTTGCTTACTTGCTTTACAATTGTGATGCATTTGATAATGATTACTCCACAATTTTGCAAATGTTCAGTGATTTTGTTATGTTGAACTGTGAATAATTTTGTACAAAATATTTGACATCTGGCTGGAATTGGTATCTAGGCTAACTTGAGAATATATAAGTTATTTCCTGAAGTGTGTGCATTTGTTTTAGATTATCTGCAGATTTATATTAGTACACCTATAATGAATTACACGTACATAAAAGTACACATTGTGAATTGACTCTAATGGTTCTAGAAATCGGGGTAGAAAGCTGACATTTTTATTTCCAATGAGTTGTTGAATATGTTTTCTTTCACTTCTTTCGTGTGATAAATGTCTGGTATTGAGTTTGAAAAAAATCTTTCTTCATTTTAGTGTAGATTTTTTTTCACAAACGTTTTACTAAAACTGTGTATGTTACTCAGAGCATAGTTTCATTCCTAAACATGCTACAGCTAGTAGATGTCAAAGGTTTATAGAAGCCCACATATTGATTGGACACAAGTGTACAGGTACAGGTGCACACATCCAAGGTATATTCAGAAAGTAGTGAATGGGTGTGAGAACCCCAGGGCCCTTTACAACAATGATCTCCCGCTTTTATTTTTCTATTTGAATACCGGGCCTTCCTATCTTGACCCAATAGAAGCCTAATCATTAATCTCTTTGTCTATTCAACTGTATCTCTCCACTGTCCAGTTATTGATTGTTCGTTTTTTTCTCATTCGTTAATCCTATTGGCTTCTCCAGTCTGGGTCGAATTTGAATTCACCTTTGTCATTGGTACTTGAATTCAAAGACTGCGAAAAATGAAAACCGTTTGATCAGTGGATAAGTAGCCTATATAGGCCTACATGATGTAGGTAGACATTTAAATTTTCATTGTAACTGCTATCCCTTCAATACATCATACATGTAGGCTTATATGAAATTCTTCACACACACACAAAATTCAGTGATAAACATGCAGTTCACGTACAGTATATTGTGAGCTGTGAACTCGCTTATGTCAAGGGTCTTTTCTATAGTTAATGAATGGCCTGTTGTTAGTATCTGGGTCAGCCACTTGTGTTAATAAGCGGGAACAACATCATGTGCCAACGATGTGGATATGTGCGTGTAAATGTCACTGTACATCTGTACTGCAGGGAGTAGTTACAGGACATTGTAAAGGGAAATAACAATAACTTGCAATTGAAGCAGTTCTCATATACAGTTTAGACATTGAAATCAATCTCTCATATATCGAGTTAATTTCTAATACAAGGGCCTTTTCCTTTTCCTTTTCCTTTTCCTTTTCTCTTTTCTTTCCACTTCCCTTTATCTCTTTCCTTTCGCACTTAAGTAAGTAAATGTATCCAACATTTTTGTAATACAACTGCTTTGGACATGAAATTTTGTATACGACCTTGTACACTATGTTTTTGTATTCATTGCATAATATAAAGTCATCATGTACAAACATGTATACATTATTCTCGTAACTGTGTGTTTTTTGTTGTTGTTGTTTTTGGGTTGACGCCAGTCTCAAGCCTTGCTTATGACGCCAGCCCCTCTGCATAATCTAAATCTTGTTGAATTCTTTGCCTTGTGAATAATCAGTGTAAACTACTGTGTAATGTAATGAACAATCAAATTTATAAGTTATTGTCGATTTCATGTAATTATTATAAGATAAAGTAATTGTTATATGATGTACATTATTGTTCTGATGTTTTATGCAGAGAAATGGATTAATATAAATATAAAAATATAAATACATCTGGGGATATACTGTATCTATTCTAAAATGAAGTCTTCTGCTGTGAAACTTTCATGGTCAAATGTATCCTGTTGTTTTTTTTTTGTTGTTGTTTTTTTTTACAATTACCATTCAGTAATTGCTGTGACAGGCAAAGTTTTTATACAGCTTTGTATGTGGGTTCAATTTTTATCAGGGTCATGTTTTATTTCTTTGACCTACAGATCAGTTTACACTAGGCATTTGAACATTATTGCAGGGCTCCACACTAACTTTTTTGCCTGCTTGCCCATTGGGCAAGTG
>JZLH01S0608139.1:16474-27058 GCA_001188425.1 Eucidaris tribuloides | reverse complement strand
GCAGAAACAGCTATAGGAGGAACGTATCAATTCAAATAGTGCATACATTACTCAAACACATGCCGCGTGGCATGCATTGGTCACGCATGGTCAGCTCCCTGCAGTGCACGTGCAATCTGATTGGTTGGCAAGAACTCGAATATTTTCTTAACTTATGCCTGTTAGTTGCTGGTGCCTTCTCCCTTTAAATTGAAGCTCTACAATGTTAGCCTATTACTTTATATCAGTCATTCATACAAATGTAGTAGAGTTTATACAGCTACAGTTTTACAACTTTCACTCTACATGTACTTTTAGTGCAAAAAAATTTACATTTCCAAATCAATACAATGGACATGATGCCTTGAATTTTTTATGCTTGAATGATGTACATACATGTACATGTAGTCACTTTTCTATCAACTCCGACATTTTCACCTCCATCGACATACACGTACATTAGTACTCGTAGCTAGTACACTGTATGAATATGATGGAGGTGAATAGACAATCATTGGAATAAAATATCAAAATTGAGTCGAGAAGCAACTCCACTGAATTTAAAGCATCAGATTTAGACTACTGGACCATTTTTATTTGTGAAACTTTTCTTTTTTACCATGCTTGTAACAAGTAGGGAGCTAACCTATCCCATCAGTCCATGCCCACTTGTACAGTGTATTACTATGTCTATGGCCTTATTAGCGCCAGAAATCCCAGAGTTACATGTATGCACTGTGGTCCTAAATCTACGCACCATACATTTCACACAGAAACATTACACACAATTCAACAAAAAGTTATCAAAATAATGTTTCTTATGTAATGACGCATATCTGAGGAATAAAAATGTGTGAAAATTTTATTAATAAACTCACTCTTACTTTATTTTTAAATATGATTTTGTCAATGTGTCACTCAACTCAGTTGCATGAAAACCAGTTCCTAAATCTACGCACATGTGCATTGGCTACACATGTATATACATGTAATTCGCGCGTAGCGGCGATTTGCGTGAGCGCATCAACAAATTTCGAATTTCAGGAAACTGCACGCCTATTTTTCGAAAACAGTGACAATCATGAAAGTTTATTTCGTTAACTATACGTTTGTACCAATTAAATGGTAATTTGAGTGTGAATTTGTGGTTTTGCAGATTTAGGACCCGCGCAGATTTTAAGGCACTTGACCACAGTATGGGGATAGTTTTATACAGCAAAAGAGCTTAGAAGATCTTACAGCTTGCATGGAAAGACTTCCTTTTTAAAAAATAAAAATTCATTCCTACCCTGCCTATAACTTACCTCTGAAATGCTGTTCACAAGACAGAGTGCTCTATGCCACTATGCCAACGAGAGAACTGGCACAGCGCAGCGCTACAATTATCACAGGTTTTATCATTGATGAGTGCACTTCATTTGCATAAAATCAACAAGTGTGTATCGACCAATGCGAAAAGCAGGTAAATAAATTTCGAAGCTAAAATCTTCGAAACACAAAATACTGATTCTAAATGTAAAGAAAGTAGGAGTGTGATAGATTTCTGATATAAACATGTGTGTGAACAGACTATTAGATGTTTTAAAATGTGAAATTTTACGGATGAAATGTACCTTCAAAACGGAAAAAGTAGGACAAGAAACTGTGGTAAAATTCACCCATTTATTCTGCCATGCTTGAAATGCGAATACCATGAACAGAAAGGAAATTTATCATACCTACTTTGGCTGAAATGTCATTTCACAGTGCTGACTGTGAGCTCCTGTATCATAAAATATCATACTTCAAAGTCTTTACGTCGTTGTTGATAAAAATTAAAATTACACGAAATGGAATCTGTCCCACACCTTGCTTTTTGCGTATTTCCTCCTGGCGCGCCGTGGTGTGTATATCTATGGAGGCCAGCGGAGGCCAGCGAAGTGTCGTTTGCAGTGGCTGACTGCTGACTGTTGCACATGTTCAGTGCATGTCGCTCACTCGACTCAAGTCAGTGCGAGCAAGGAAAAATCTGCGCATGCGTACAGGCGTGTATTACGTTGTTCGCTGGCTAAAATTTTCCGTATCGAGTCGTATAGAAAATACACGATATCTCAAAATCTACTGGCTTGACCCAGCTAAAACTTTCCCTATTTATGAATGGAACCTTCCTCAATATGGTAGTGAAGTCTTGTTTTGCCTCGTGCCAGTCCGCCACTGTGGAAAAACAAAAACAGACAGCTTGTTTTTGTAGAGTTGTATTTAAAAACATGTTTATATCTCAAGTTCCAATTCATCAAATTTCATGATTTTGGTATTGATATCAAGTTCATGGAAAACTTAGATAGCCTGGGAAGTTTCAGTTCATAACTGGCTGGCGAAACGACGCAATGCGAAGGTAAAGATTTTGACTCTTTCTGACCTCGTGTGCGGACCTCCGTAGAAGCTCGTTGGAAATTCAAAATAAATGGGTCGATAATGATATGCAAATTGGAGTGCTATTCTGCGCCTAAGAAGGCTGGCGTCTTCAGGTTTCAAAATGTAATTCAATAGACTATCATGGTTTCACACCATACATGTAGGTTGCGCTATTTCAAATCGGCCAAATTCATTGCTTTATAACAGCTAATACGTAGCTAGTATGTAGCTTTGGCATCAGCGAACAAATCGCGTACGAGACCAGAGGAACACTTTTCGGCGAGTTTTTCACGGTTTTAACTATTTTGACGACGAAATAAGGATGGAATCAGGATTGGCATGACCGAGGTGGGCTAGTAGGAGTGATTTTTCACTCTCATGTTAGGAATGGTGTAAAATCGGACATTTTCTGTCCGTTCGGAGTCGACAGATAGTGTCGACTCTGAGGTAGAAAGTCCAGTGTACACGAAACAGCATAGCATTTGGACTCTGTAGAGCGGGTATGTAAAATACCTGTCAAGATCGTCTGATAACTACTGAAAAACGACCACGGACGCGATACAGAGGTCAAAGCCTTTGGTCTAATCTAATAATGTAGATCTATAAATTTTCATGAATTTGTGTATTTTGGTGGGGTGCTCAAGCCAGAGGAAGTCTTACAATGACAATCATATTCACACTCACACTGTCACAGTTCTGCATTTTGATGATCCTTAGACTGAAAATCATTTCACTTATCACCTCGGCCTCGGGTCTGTCTGTGACTGTGTGTCGACAGTGTCATCGATGTCATCAACAACAATGTCGAAAGATATAAATTTCGATACACAGGTAGCTGTAGACCGAAGGCTTCGGCCTGTGTCGAGTTCGGTCGTTTTTCAGAGGTTTTAACGGACGATTTGGATGGACATTTTACATACACCGATCATTCTCCTTCTCTCCACAGTCCGAAGCTTGTAGACCCAGCCTTTCGTACTTGAGCCCCGCAGTGACCCCGAATCTCGGGGGCACCGAACGGACATAAAATAACCGATTTCATATGATTATTACATGCACAAGTGAGAAATTACTTCCACTGGTGCAAGCTAGCCCACCTCAGTCATGCCAATCATGATTCCATCCTTATTTCTTCGTCTAAATCATGAAAAACGCGAAAAACACGATTGATGCCTTCGCTGGTTCTGAAGCTAGCTGTAGTCACACACGCCGCGTATGTGTGACTACAGCTATACAGCTAGCTTCAGCCGAGCGAACGCATCAATCGTACGGTCCTGAGGAACACTTTTCTGCGAGTTTTTCATGATTTTGACGAAGAAATAAGGATGGAATCATGATTGGCATGACTGAGGCTAGCTTGCGCCAGTGGAAGTAATTTCTCACTTGTGCATGTAATAAATTGTATGAAATCGGTTATTTTACGTCCGTTCGGTGCCCCAGAGATTCATGGTCACTGCGGGGCTTAAGTACGCTAAGTAAAGGCTGGGGTCTACAACTTGAACCTTGAACCTTGAACCTTTGAAGTAGTAATCCTGAAGCAGCTTTACCAAGCTAAACTGGGATGGATGTGCAGTGATAGCAGGTGATGGTGCAGACAATAACAGGATGGTTGTACTGTGAGATTGCCTATTTACAAATAAAAACTAGTGAAGAGGTGCAAGTAAAATCATGCTCTTGTATGGGTTACAGCAGCCTGGAACCTACAGGAGGTGTCAACCCTCTGATGGTCGGAAGGGCAGTCTCCTGGAAAACAGCAGGTTGTTGGGCAGAAAACTGCAGTGGCCCTGTTAACTGGTTCCAGATGCGGATTGTGCGGGCGGTAGAAGGAGAACTTGAAGGAGTCAAATTGTTGCTTGTGGAATGGAGAGCTGACGCGTTGTGGTCTCTTCTGCTGATGTATGAGCATGAGTTATGAATTGTGGGAGACTGATGTTGACAAATTGATACTGTATTTTGAAGAGCATGGTGCTTTGCTGCCAGGAGACGTCGTGTGTGCAGTGGTCCCAGCTTAGCTGGCGGACAAGACCTGAAGTTGATGTATGTCTTCGGTAATCACGGCAGACAAAGCGGGCAGCTGTTTTCTGCCACCTGTTCTAGGCCAATCCACAGCACCTGAAGTGTAGGGTTCCACGCTTCGGCACCAGTACTCCAGCTGCCGGTCTAACCAATGCTATGTATTGCTTTGGATTTTACCCTCTTGGAACATAGGTGACAGAGTTCTCCTCAGTAGGCCAAGGGTTTTAATTAGACTTGTTGCGTATGAGTTGACAGTGCGTATTCCATCGAAGGTCTCTTTGTCACAGTTACCGAGATACTTATATCTGTCAACTCTTGGTATTGTCTCCGTTGGTGAGTATGTAGTTGTGCTGAAAGAAGCATTTCTTCCTTGTGATGTGTGAGGGAGGCACATTTTTTGACATTGAAAGCCATAAGCCATTTGGCTGACCAGTCAGACAAAGTTTTGAGATCTTGCTGGAGGATGGATATGTCATCCCTGGACTGAATCTCTCTGTAGATGACACTGCTCATCAGCAAAGAGGCGCATTGTAGATTTAATGTTGGATAGTGATGTCATTGATATACAGCAAAAAGAGGGCTGGTCCAATCACTGATCCTTGGGGTACCCCAGATGTTACAGGCATCCCCAAGATGATCGAGAACCATGACGACAACCGCTTGTTGCCTGTTGGAAAGCAGTGACATCGTCCACTTGAGAGTGTTCCCTCTTATGCCGTAATACTTGAGTTTGGTCTGAAGATGGTTGTGACAGGTACTCGGTCAAACGCTTTCTTGGAAATTCAAGGAAGATAACGTCTGTTGACCTCTGCGTTGCAAGGTTATGTAGCCCAGTCGTGTGCGTTGCAGAGATAAGCTGAGTTGGTGGTAGACAGTTTCTGCCGGAACCCATGTTGGGTCGTCTACTAGGATATTTGTAGGCAGCTAACATGTCTTGAAATATGGCTAAGAAACTATGTGTTCCATTAGTTTACTGCAAGCTTCAGACTGTGGAGAGAAGGTACTTAAGATCGGTGTATGTAAAATGTCTGTCCAAATCGTCCATTAAAACCTCTGAAAAAACGACTAAACTCGACACAGGCCGAAGCCTATTCGGTCTTAAGCAGTCTAAGGTAGCTGAAGCTTTCGGTCCAACTTACCTGCTTACATTCTAACGTTATCATCTATTCTAATGTAATGTTAGATCTCATCAGCAGTGTTGTAGTCAAGACCAAGCCATCCGAGACAAGACCAAGACCAAGACCAGACACCCGAGACCAAGATTCAAGACCAAGAAAAAGAGGTCCGAGATCAAGACCAGAAGTCCGAGACAAGACCCAGCACTTTCGAGACAAGACCAAGACCAAGACCAGCATTTCATTTAACACTAATTTGTGCATGTTTTGAGGATAATGCAACTTTGTTGCTCAGCATTAACTGCCTACTGCTTACATATTGCAATCAGTCTGTAATAGGATTTTTAAAAATTTAATAAAATTAATAGTTAATGAAGAACATTGAAACCTATATTTTCATTGTTTCATTCGTCACTTACATGTACATGTTAAAAATGCCTCCTAAAGTTTAACGCAAAATATTCATACGACTACGAGTCAATTATTATGATAGCTACAAATAAACGACTGAGAAACGATTTTAAATAAGAAAAGAATACTTGGGGAATACTTTTTCCATGATTTACATTTGTCTGAGCTATCTGAAATAGAGATCAGATAAAAGAAATAAAGTGTTGTTAATAATCCTATTTCTTTCATTCATTAATGTTTTTTCTTCATTCATTCTTGACTTTCTTTTTATTTTTTTACATTTCTATCTTTCTTCCTTTTTTCTCACTTTTTTCATTCATTCATTTTCTTTCTTTTCTGTTTATTTCTTTCATTTCTATTTCTTTCATGCAGTCTTTTTTAAATGTCATTCTACCCTTTGCTCTTTCTATTTTTCTTTTATTTGTTAATTCTGTTGTGATTCTTTATTATCTTATTCTTTTATGCTTTTTCTTTCCTTCTACCTCTTTCCCATGTCTTTTCTATCTATTCTCCTTTTCTTTACTTCATCTTTGTTTTTCTCTGTACTTGCTAATTTTTCCATCTCGTATCGTTCTTTCTTTGTTCTCTTCTTCCTTTTTCATTAAATTCATTTTCCTTCCTTCTTTTATCTTTCTTCCTTTTTTCCATTCATCTAATGTCCTTCATTCTTATTTCCTTATCTTCTTTCTTCTTTTTTCTTACGTTAGTCTACCTTGCATTAATTCTAATTTTCTTGTTTTATTCCTTTCATTTGCAATCTTTCATTTTTCTTCTTTTTTCTTTCATCCTTTTTTTTTTATTTGTTTATCTTTTGTTCATACTTTACTCTTATATATTCTTAATTCATTTTTTCCTTCATTCTACCTCTTTTCACATGTCTTCCTTCCTTTCTCTTTTTCTTCATTTTATCATTCTCTTTCTTTTTGTGCATTTTGTTCTTTTTCTTTCTTTTTCATTCAATTTTTTTCTTTCCTTCTTCTTCTGTCTTTCTTTTTCTCTTCTTTCATTCTTGATGTTTTCTCTTCTTTCTATCTGTTTTAAAGTTGCTTTTTCTACTATCTTGATGTCAATCTTCTTTTTCTGTTTTTCTTTTGTTTTCAGTCTTCTTTCTTTTATTATTTCCTATTCTGCTTTCTTTCTTTTGTTTTACTTTCTATTCTTCCAAGCTCTCGTTTTTCTTTCTTTCTGCCTGTTCTTTGTTACCTTTTCTTCTGCTACTTTTTTCTCTGTGTGTATGTCATTCAATACTTCTTCTGTCTACCATGTCTACTTCCATGTTTAATTATACGAGGAACGCCCAAAATATATTGCGGTCAGAGAACCCCCATTGCTGCGTCCTTATATATGTGTAGAAGATTTTGTGTTAAAACTATGTTTGAACAACACTCTGCATGTTTGAACGCCCTATTACATGCCGCAAAATTTCAGTTTTGTACATGTGCAATATAATAAAGATTTTTATGTAAAATCATCATATTAGTTGCTGGTCTCGGGCTGGTCTCAGCAAGCGAAAAATCCGAGACCAGAAGGGTTCGAGACCAAGACCAAGACCAGAACCAGAGGCGTTCGAGACCGAACCAAGACCAAGAAAGAGCATACTGGTCTCGAGACTGGTCTCGAGACCAAGACCGTCTCGAACCTCCAACACTGTCTATCAGTACAAGATGCATTCAGTCACGGTCGTCAGTCAGCTCAGGCTCAGCCCAGCTCAGTTTCAATTAAATAATCAGCCGACAAACGACCAACAAATCAAATTTCATTCAAGAAATAAACCCCAAGCCATGACAATAATCATGATTATACCAGGTTGCATATTTCCCACTTTTTGTCATATTTCCCGGACACTGTCCGATATTAAAATTGCCCATCTCATCTACAAGTCAATGGTTGCAAATTTATATTTCCCGGTACGATTGGGTGGGAAATAAGATTCTGACCGGGAAAATATGCCAACCCTGGATTATACTGACAAAACATCGACATATTTACCTTCTCCAGCTTCAGTTATTACTCATACTTTTCTTGAGCATAGGGTTAGAGCAACGAAAAATACGCGGAGATCTGGAGATCAAGTCGTCACGTCGTGATACAATCTGCCACGCCAACAGCCAACATTCAGTTCGTTGTGAACATGCACAGTGCAGTGTTAGTGAGTGGGATTTTATTCGCAGTCACATGCCACAACGTACACCGTTACACAGTGCCAATACACACACACACATTGGTATTCCCCCAAACTTAACTCACGATCCACACGCCCGAGCATCACTTAGTTCAGTGGCCGACGATCCGTCCGACGATCAAAGACGCTTGTCAAGAGAGGGCGTTTATGAAAATAATCATAGAGAATAAGAATCTAATCTCTATGAAAATAATGACCGCCAGTTAGCAGTCACACTTTTATTTTTACGCAGTTTTAAGTTTTAAGTAAACGCTCATTTTGCTCCCTTCGCTCCGTGGAATAGAGGCATAACTGGCTAATATTATTAAAAATAAAAAATAAAAATAAACAACAAATTGCGTGTCTATGGATTTCTACCCCCATTGCACATGCCGTTTCCATTAACATCTTTGCCCTCGTAAAGTTTTTGCCCAGTACAGACACGATGCACTGTCAGTGCATTTTTCTGTATCTTCTCGATATAATAAGCCCAACAAAACTGCACTCAAAATTTTAATCAACGAGACACTGCACAAAGCTGAGATTTTATTTATTTATTTATTTATTTATTTGTATTTATTCATTGCTGATTTATTTGTTTGTTTTTTATTTGATTTCATACATTTATCTACATTTAAATATGAAATAATTGCAAATTATCCTTCAGTTACTTATGAAATACATGTTTGTTTAGTTACATTTATAACATAATTATTAACAAATTCATAATAATTGGTCACTAGTGAAATGCACGAGGCCATCATCATAAGTAAAGAAAAGGAAAAATACAACTTGATTCTGATGCGTGACCTCAGAAGGAACAATGGGCATATACGTCAACATTCAAATCATTATTATAAAAACGTATATGTAGAGTGATAAATAGAAGGGTGTATGTTGCGTTCGTATAGGTAAATTGCAGTGTGGGTGTACCATGTTTTTGTTTAATATTGTAGAGTGTGAACTTGGGTTTGCTTCAAATTACACCACTTGTCATTCAGCATTTTGACGTATAACGTTGATTTTGCCATTTTTGAAGGGCAATTTCTGAAAATACGCAATACTGAGTAGTCAGAAATTCATACGTCGTACAGGCCTTTGTGTCTCTCTTATTAAAATTGGGGGGCTAGATCAGCTTTTTTTTTTTAGACATGTCTTTGGAGCACTATATTCCATACAGGCATGTACTCATTTTGCAAATGTTATTTCGGTACCTCCAGAATCATTGCGGTTTGTCCAATATTTTCGTTTGGGGGTGAGGTGGGGGATTAACAAATGCGTTCTGCATGCTCTCTCCCCGTCGGGGAAAGGGTGGGGGGGGTACGCACCGGGCGTATACTCACATATATGTTATATGCCACTCCAATGGGTCGTGTTCTTTTCACCGAGAGATCCTTATATAGACATGGCGTCTGCTTCAAAAAAAAAATAAATAAATAAAAGATATGGATCTGAATTTTGGCCGCATGCAAGCCCTTAAAAATTAGTCCTTAATTTTCTTCTGTTTCAACTGAAATTTATCCTTACGCATGATACTTCAACTTGTTTATTCATTTTAGTATGAAGTGGAATGTTAGGCTTATTTGAAACCCTTGGGACATGCACTGCCAAAAAACCTGGAGTGTTAAATCTAACACCTTTGGTGTTGCCTCAATGTAGATACCACGTGGTGTAAATTTCAAAATGATTATTTAGTGCTTTAAAAAAAGTGAAAATATCGTTAAGTTGGTCAGATTCACAGGCCCATTTCTCCCATAGACTTAATGTGTGATATACCTAGGCTATATTAAACTCGCCCCGAGTTTAATTGTTTATTCATGCATAACTTGCCTTTGCGCAGTGTAACTTTCCAAACTCTTTTTTATTTAGGGGTGTTTATTTGCCCTCATATGAACACTACTATGTAGTTCAGATATCAAAAATTTGACATTTTTTTTTTTAATTTGAAGCTCCACAATGTTAGCGCTATCACTAGTAACACTACGGGTGTTGAAAAATCGACACTTTTTCGGTATTCTTATTGTGCCAACACCCTCGCTGTTAAATTTAACCACCCTGTTTTGCAGTGGTGATGGTCTGTATTTAGACATGGATTACCCTTTTCTACAAAATGACCCCTCAGGAATGTGAATGGATTTTGAGCCTGGAGCTGTTACACCTCAGGTAAAATCAATGTACCCTCTCACCTCCCCCCCCCACCTCCCACCCCGGGGTTCCGTTTCATCTAAGAAGACTTAGGAAGCAGACAAAGCTTTAATAGATCCATTTCAATCAAAAACTATCACATAAAGTCTCTCCTTAACTGAGACTTAGGAGAGACTTCTATGAGCAAAACTATTTCATGAAAAAGCTATCACATAAAGTCCCTCCTAAGTCCAAAGTTAGGAGAGACATTTGGGAGAGAGACATTTAATAAACAGACACCCCGCCCCACCCCCATAAGTACCTGACCAACTTATTTTTGCGTGAACGACAACAGTCAGCGCTAGAGGGCGAACGGCGCATGGTATA
>JZLH01S0608139.1:1013-16449 GCA_001188425.1 Eucidaris tribuloides | reverse complement strand
TTACCTTCTCTCCACAGTCCGAAGCTTGTAGACCCAGCCTTTCGTACTTAAGCCCCGCAGTGACCCCGATCTCGGGGGCACCGAACGGACATAAAATAACCGATTTCATACGATGTATTACATGCACAAGTGAGAAATTACTTCCACTGGTGCAAGCTAGCCCACCTCAGTCATGCCAATCATGATTCCATCCTTATTTCTTCGTCAAAATCATGAAAAACGCGAAAAACGCGATTGATGCCTTCGCTGGTGCTGAAGCTAACTGTAGTGTAGTCACATATGCCGCGTATGTGTGACTAGAGTAAAGTACCCATAATTCGACCACTTAAGCACTTTTGCATTAATATCTTTCTTTCTATACACATTGATAAAGTAATACATGGAGGTAAATAAAGTATATATACTTACCTTTCACCAATCTGGAAATAAACTTTCGAAACTGGAATGAAGTTTCAAAAGAAGCTCGATCGCGATGCGTATTATTGTGCCCAAGAATCGGACGGGTATGCCCGTCAATCGACCCCATGTACAAACTCTATGTATGCCGCGCGCCACGTGCGCACGCCACACGCACAGCGGCAAACCGGCATTCACGTGTACGGCCGTAACAGGCGCGATCCCAGCGGCACTCCGATGCGTGTTGTGCACCGCGTGCGGGTCGATTGATAGCACCGGTACCGCATCGCGAATGCAGGTAGAGAATCCTGATCGCTGATTGGTTAACCGCTTTTTTTTTTCTCAGCCTACCGGTGCAGTGATAGAGTATGTGTTGTGATACGGTACGTAAAAAACCGCGTCAAATTTCGTTGAATTTTCGTTTTTTTACGGGGGTTTTTATGACCCCCTCTGCTTAGCACAGGTGTTAAGCATGGCGCATTTCTAAAAAATCGCGGCGACATCGCAATATTCGGACGAAAAAATCGACATTTTAAGGCAAATTTAAGCAATGTTTTGTGGCATGTTTGATCAGTATGAGAGTGTGTTAACATGTGGTAAGTGTATGCATACGATGTGTAGAGTTTTTCGCAATGCAAAAAATATTTTTATTGCCGTGTGGTCGATTCTTGGTGACGGTCGATTCAAGGGTCCTTTACTCTACAGCTATACAGCTAGCTTCGGCACCAGCGAACGCATCAATCGTACGGTCCCGAGGAACACTTTTCCGCGAGTTTTTCATGATTTTGACGAAGAAATAAGGATGAAATCATGATTGGCATGATTGAGGCTAGCTTGCGCCAGTGGAAGTAGATCTAATTTCTCACTTGTGCATGTAATAAATTGTATGAAATCGATTATTTTACGTCCGTTCGGTGCCCCAGAGATTCGGGGTCACTGCGGGGCTTAAGTACGCTAAGTAAAGGCTGGGGTCTACAACTTACAAGCTTCGGACTGTGGAGAGAAGGTACTAAGATCGGTGTATGTAAAATGTCCGTCCAAATCGTCCATTAAAACCTCTGAAAAACGACTAACGTTAAACTCGACACAGGCCGAAGCCTTCGGTCTAGTCTAAGGTAGCTGAAGCTTTCGGTCCAACTTACCTGCTTACATCTAACGTTATCATCTATTCTAATGTTAGATCTATCAGTACAAGATGCATTCAGTCACGTCGTCAGTCACTCAACATGCTCAAGTCAGCTCAGGCTCAGCAGCTCAGTTCAATTAAAATCAGCCGACAAACGACCAACAATCAAATTTCATTCAAGAAATAAACCCAAGCCATGACAATAATCATGATTATACTGACAAAACATCGACATATTTACCTTCTCCAGCTTCAGGATTACTCATACTTTCTTGAGCATAGGGTAGAGCAACAAAAATACGGGAGATCTGGAGATCAAGTCGTCACGTGTGATACAATCTGCACGCCAACAGCCAACATTCAGTTCGTGTGAACATGCAGAGTACAGGCACAGTACAGTGTTACTGTTAGTGAGTGGGATTTTATCGCAGTCACATGCACAACGTACAGTGCAATACACACACACATGGTATTCCCCACGCCACTACTCTCGATCCACACCAAAGATCCTAGAGCGCTGCGAAGCAGCACGCCGAGGCCGTCCGACGATCAAAGACGCTTGTCAAGAGAGGGCGTTTATGAAAATAATGGCCGCAGCTAGCAGTCACACTTTTATTTTTACGCAGAATAATTTTTTGAGACGGCGTACTTGATTGGGGGTAGTCCTCAACTATTTTTTTAATTTTTTTTTATCAAAGGGATTTAAAGGGTAAGTTTAATTTTGCTGATTTTTTTTTTATTTGAAAGCTTTATACCCAAAGGTCATATCGCATCAATAACAGATTCTAAATGTGTTTAGTTATTTTTTTTGATTAATTAATGAAAAATCTCGGGGGGGGGGGGGGTACAACGAGATTTTACATTTTAGCATCCAAAGCGTTAAGGTGTTAAGTTTATCTGAATTATACCTCAGCAGAAAGAACAGACTCTGATCTGATACCCCCACGGCCCCCCTCCCAGATCACCTGACAAGCAAAATTTTTGCAAAACAAAACAAAACAAAAGGTCCCTTCTTCCTCGTCGGTGGGGGGGGGGGGCACTCTCCCCCCTTACATTTCGAAAGTTGTGTGAAAACCAGCCTTATTGATTCAAGATAAAAGTTAATTTAGTATAAGGACCACTTCAATTTCGGACAGAAAAAATCATTCCCATTACTGGAGTCATTGGCTTCAATTTCCAGGAGCGGGCTGTTGATTTTTGTACTACTCTGAGAGCGGAATTCCAATCTCAATGGAGTAGAAAATGTATATATGAAGTGGAAATGCCACTTATCTTGCATTCACATAATGTACACTGTATGCAATATGTTTATGTTATGGTTTATGTTTGAATGCGGATTAATATTTCTGTTATTGTATTAAATCAATCGATATTGAATCCCCCTCGATTTTTTAAGCCTATTTTTAGCATTTTTGATCTGTAAACCTGTTTGATATAATGTGATAAAAAAAACTTGTCAATGCAGGGGGAGGGGGTTTCAAATTTATGCCTTCCACTTTCTGATGCACTCTAAAATTTTTAAATGCAATCTCAACATTTAAAAGGCCGACTCGTGACCACACGTTCTGCAGTGTTGTTAACCTTCAGCCCGCTGGATAAAATAATGTTGAATCCAGTTGGATAAAAGGTAACATCTACAAAGTGTTGTAAAGTGTAATCACTCCTCGGCCCTTTTAAATGTTGGAATAACACTTCCGTTTTTGGAGTGTAATGACAATAGTTTATGACACGCGTTTTTTGTTTTTTGTTTGTTTTGTTTTTTTGCTCGAGTGTATAATTATTTTGCCTTCGACGGTTTCCTTCTCCATCCTCCCACCCCCTCGTAACATGAAATCGCTGCATGATTGTAATAGGCCAATATATCTACTTCCGTATACACTAAAAACTATCATAAAAGGGCCGAGGAGTGACCACACTTTCTAAATGTTGCATTTAACCTTTTAACCAGCTATTTTTAATCAAACTGGACAAAAGGTTAAATTCATCATTTAAAAAGTGTGCACTCCTCGATTCTTTTAAATGATGAAATACACTTCAGATTTTACAGATGAGGTATATGGATTGGGAGCATTTGCTACTCCATGACTAAAATTCCAGTGCGTGTGTAAATGTGACCGGCGAAATGTGTCCGCGGGTATTAGAAATAGTGTGGGAGAGCAAATCAAAATAAACAGAACAATCACAACCCGGCTCAAACGCACGAAGAATAGGTGTAAAGAAGATATTCACCACACAAATAATTAAATTAACAATGAGTTCTACCTTTATTAAATCTATTAAGCAATGAGCGATATTAAGACCAATACAAAACAACAGGATAACACTATAATTAAAAACTCAACAAATTAAATCCACAATTAAACTATGAAGAACTGAACAATGTTAAACAAAACTTAAAAACTAAACCCAACACAACACAGTACAGGTTACACGAAAGTTGATGAACCGTTCTGCACTATCGGCGTCACTAAAACAGCCTCTTCACAAGTTCAGCAGCGTTACAGGAACCGCCTCTTCACAAATATAGCGGCGTTACAGGAACAGCCTTTCTCCAACAGGTTACACTAACAGCTACATCTTTTAGTCTTGAGTCCGGAGAATGATGAAAACAGGGTTTCCCTACCATTTTATGGACCCCCCAATTTGGGAAAATACCATACGTTTGTACACTACATAATCTTAACCAATCAAACCCTGAACCTCAATACTAATTATTTAACAACTCCCACAATTGGTCTAAAAAATAATTTTGAGGATAAAACAAGTTATTTCATTGGCCCAAAGTCACTAACAGGAAGTGATGTCACTGGTACCAGTGGCTACCACTTTTTGGGGACTCCCTTTCCTAAAATAGAATGACTCATCTTACTGCCTAAACTAGGTGAACGAACTGGAGCTTGCAAGCATCATCTTGCATCTCGGAACTGCTCAACTTCCGGTAGTACACTCCCACTTTCTTACTCTTTTCTTATGACTTAAAGTGACCCTCCCAAAATGTAACAAGTTAAAATTGCAAACACAATAAAATTCCTACATAACATTAATCAATGCGTCCGAACAGTGAACACAAGATACATTATTATCTCGTCATAAAGACAGCAATAATTAAAGCCAATTAAATAAATCTAATCAATTATAACACCAGAATCAAAATACTAAACATCTTTAAGCACACAGTGTACAGAAACTCTCCATCCGTCCAATTAACCAAATAATGAGTTACTAATAAAAATCCAAATAACTAACATTAACAAACAAACTGGAAATTACAATGATCCAAATTAATATTTAATCTTTGAGCAGCACAATCACATGTACATACACACACTGTTAACACCAAACAGTCCTTTAACTCATGTGACGATGTCTGTGACGACATCAAAATTCTGGGTACTAAAAATGAAACACTGACATTCCTTTTTGCTTTTTGACCAAGGCCCAGTGAAGATATACGATCCACCTGTTGGGTTGGGGGAACTCGGGTCATGTTTCGCGACCTTTATACACATAACCTGACTATTAATCACCATTACTTCCAAACACAGTACAACTTGACTACAATCTGGGCAGAATTTGGAAACAAAGTAATAACACAAATGTTGTATATGGAATCCATTACTAACATAATATGGTACAAATAACGGGGGATGTTCGTTATTCCGAAGGTTCGTTATTCCGAAGGCTCGAAACGTACCTTCGGAGTAATGAACCTTATTTCGTTTTCGGACTAACGAACATCGAGGTATAGGCAATTTACATGTTTCGAAATTGCGAACCTTCGGAATAACCAACCTTCGGAATAACGAACCTTCGGAATAACGAACTGTAACCCAAATAACATTATGAAATATAATTTAAAAACAACTTCTACTGCGACAAGCAAGAGGATGGGTATTGGAGGACTGGATAAAATAATTATAAAGCCGTTCAAATTTCAACCTCACATAAATTTCACAAAAATAAATTTCGATTGAAAATTTATTTCATCAGAACTGACGGAATTGATTAGTCTTTCATTCAACTTATAAGAAACGCTAATTGGGTTATAGTTTTAAGTAAACGCTCATTTGCTCCCTTCGCTCCTGGAATAGAGGCATACTGGCTAATATTATAAAAAATGAAAAATAAAAATAAACAACAAATGCGTGTCTATGGGATTTCTACCCCCATGCACATGCCGTTTCCATTAACATCTTTGCCCTCGTATAGTTTTTGCCCAGTACACCACGGATGGCCACTGTCAGTGCATTTTTCTGTATCTTCTCGATATAATAAGCCAACAAAAACTGACTCAAAATTTTAATCCAACGAGAGACTGCACAAAGCGAGATTTAATTATTTATTTATTTGTATTTATTCATTGCTGATTTATTTGTTTGTTTGTTTATTTGATTTCATACATTTTCTACATTTTAAATATGAACATAATGCAAATTATCCTCAGTTACTTATGAAATACATTTGTTTTAGTTACATTTATAACATAATTATAACAAATTCATAATAATTGGTCACTAGTGAAATGCACGAGGCCATCATCATAAGTAAAGAAAAGTAAAAATACAACTTGATTCTGATGGTGACCTCAGAAGGAACAATGGGCATATACGTCAACGACTCAACATTCAAATCATTATTATAAAACGTATATGTAGAGTGTAAATATGAAGGGTGTATGTGGCGTCGTATAGGTAAATTGCAGTTGTGGGTGTACCATGTTTTGTTTGAATATTGTAGAGTGTGAACTTGGTTTTGCTCAAATTACACCACTTGTCATCAGCATTTTGACGTATAACGTGATTTTGCCATTTTGAAGGGCAATTTTTGAAAATACGCAATATAGTAGTCAGAAATCATTACGTCGTACAGGCCTGTGTGTTCTCTTATTAAAATTGCGGGGTAGATCAGCGTTTTTTTTTTTAGACATGTCTTTGGAGCACTATATTCATACAGGCATATACTCATTTTTGCAAATGGTATTTCGGTACCTCCAGAATCATTGGGTTTGTCCCAATATTTCGTTTGGGGGTGAGGTGGGGGATTAACAAATGTTTTCTGCATGCTCTCCTCCCCGTGCCGGGAAGGGGGGGGGGTACGACCGGGTATACTACATATATGTTATATGGCCACTCCAATGGGTCGTGTTACTTTTCACGAGAGATCCTATATATGACATGGGTCTGCTTCAAAAAAAAATAAATAAATAAAAATATGGATCTGAATTTGGCCGATGCAAGCCCTTAAAAATTAGTCCTTAATTCTCTGTTTCAACTGAATTTATCCTTAGCAGCATGATACTTCAACTTGTTTATTCATTTTAGTATGAAGTGGAATGTAGGCTTATTATGAAAGCCTTGGACATGCACTGCAAAACCTGGAGTGTTAAATCTAACACCTTTGGTGTTGCTCAATGTAGATCACGTGGTGTAAATTTCAAAATGATTATTTAGTGCTTTAAAAAAGTGAAAATCGTAAGTGGTCAGATTCACAGGCCCATTTTCTCCCATAGACTAATGTGTGTATACCTAGGGTATTTAAACTCGCGCCCGAGGTTTAATTGTTTATTCATGCATAACTTGCCTTTGCAGTGTAACTTTCCAAACTTTTTTTATTCTAGGGTGTTTATTTGTCCATATGAACACTACTATGTTAGTTCAGATATCAAAATTTGACATTTTTTTTAAATTGAAGCTCCACAATGTAGCCTATCACTAGTAACACTACGGGTGTTGAAAAATCGACACTTTTCCGGTTATCTTATTGTGAACACCCTCGGTGTTAAATTTAACACCCTGTTTTTGCAGTGTGATGGGTCTGTATTAGACATGGATACCCTTTCTTACAAAATGACCCTCAGGAATGTGAATGGATTTGAGCCTGGAGCTGCACACCCAGGTAAATCAATGTACCCTCTCCACCTCCCCCCCCCCCCTCCCACACGCGGGTCCGTTTCATCTAAGAAGACTTGGAAGAGACAAAGCCTTAATAGATCCATTTCATCAAAAAGCTATCACATAAAGTCTCTCCTAAACTGAGACTTAGGAGAGACTTTATGAGCAAACTATTTCATGAAAAAGCTATCACATAAAGTCCCTCCTAAGTCAAAGTTAGGAGAGACATTTGGGAGAGACATTAATGAAACAGACCCCGCCCCCCCCCGCCCCACCCCCCATAAGTACCTGACCAACTTATTTGGTGAACGACAACAGTCAGCGCTAGAGGGCGAACGGCGGCATGGTATCCCATCATTCATTTGATTTAGTGCAACGTATAACTTCCGGTAAAGTCTCTTACGTTGAATTATTGCAGAGGTAAGAAAGCTGTTACGGTATTTTCAGAAAATCAACAAAATTTAGGGATTTGTAACTTGTTTTTGTATGAATACGTAAGTTTCCCATATGTGACATTTCATTCCCCATCTTCAAATTATCGCACTGTCTTGTGTTTGTGAAAAGTTTGTATATTTCTTGCAGTTGTATTGACGTACTTTTGGTTCGTGCAAATAGTAATTTTTTGTTTTACTTAGTCCCATATGTAGTATTCAATGTTTGTAACTTATTGTTCGTCGATCGAGTTACGTTGCTGGCGCAGATCATGTGATTCACTCATTGTCATTATTATTCAGTGCATGGTATTACTGGACAGTTTGTATTTGGAAGCGAAATTCAAAGATTTATTTGATTAAAGAGGGAAATGCCAGATCATTCATATTAAAAAAAAAACCTTAAAATTAATCAAAAATTCAACGGTGCGTGGAACATGTTGAATTGTGATTCGTTTATAATTATATGACATCAATCATCATGACATGAAACAACATGAAATTGGCCTCCACTGTACCCATCAGCTTCATCCCGTGACTGTGGTGTTGGTCCCATTGTAGACCTATGGAATCTGTCTCCTTTTTATTCGAGGGCTTCTCATAAGCTCATCAGTGCTCAAAATACATGGGGGCTCGGGGCGATTTGCCACTGTAATGCAAAAAAAGAGCCCTCGACAATGTCAAAAGACGCCCCCCCCCCCCCCCCGAATTCCCGTAGACACAATGTTAATTGCAGCCAAATTTAAAAGAGCCCTTGTGAGAAAAAAAATTATTTTGAGCCCTGTTTCTCATATTTAACAATATAGTCGGCCCCCTCACAGGAGACAGATCCGTGTATTCAACGTGTTCGTGCGAAGTAACTCGGCATCTCACGCCGAGTACATTTTTGCACGCAAATGCCATGCGAAAAAAACTCAAAAAAATTATCGGAAAGTAGTTCTAGGTCAAATAATTACTCCTGCTGATTTTTGGGATCAGCACATCTTTTGAAGTTACTGATTTTACTAATGCCGGATCCCCATTTTCTTCAAAAATGTCTTCTTTTCCCACTCGGATCAGATCAAAATGTGATTCAAAATTCCTTTGCAACTGCATCAAGTGCGTGCGTTTGATCGGTCTAGTGTGCGCGCGCATACGATAACGTGGGTTTACCACAGACCTCTACAGGAATTTGATCTCGTATGCAAGTAGAGATCTACCCCGATATGTGACTGGCAATGAATTTCCAGGTCAATTAGATCACACACCCAAATCGTTCATCAAATTGGGAAAAAAATTATTTTAAAAATCATTTAAGTTGTCTTGTCCCAAATCACAGGGACACACATCATTCCCTACAGACAGGGAATAGCTTCATTTGAGACCATGATTTGCATCTGCAACTTTGGTTCAGTTGTCTTAGTGCAATCAATTATCTATTGCTGGTCACCTGTCTGCTGCAGTACTTGATGCTTCAAAACAGATTGTGTAGTATTCAAGAAAATGTGTGAAATAATAAAATGCATGTAAGAACACCTATGGAATTTCCATGGGACTGTCCTTGTTTTATTTCATTTCTCTTTGAAGGTTTAGAAACTATCATGCATTTTACTTTTTTCTTACAGCTGTCATTTTTCAGCTTTGTATCATTTATCTCAGGGGTGCAGCAACTATCACATTTTATCATGGATCAGATTCAGCAAATGGTCGAGCCGGCAAAAACATTTGCCAAGGACTCAATCCGACTTGTCAAAAGATGCACTAAACCTGATAGGAAGGTAAAACCCATAGCCCTTATTAAATTTACCAGTACATGCAGATTTGTGCACTATGTATATTTTCTTTAATTCTGGCATGAAATTATGTTGGTAACAGTTTTCTTTTTTTCAGGAAGTTTACTGGTTACTTAAACTCTAGAATTAATTACAAAAAATAAACAGAATGATACATTGCACTGTTTGAAACTGTCTAGAAATGTAATTATCAGCCAAATTCTAAAAAAATAGCAAATTATGTATGTTTGATAAATCTTTGATGAAAAATTACTACGGTGATACTGATGCGTGAAGTCAGATTTTTGATGAAAGAAACATGGCAATTTAATCAATGGCTGAAACGTCGGCAAATGCTTGTTCAGATATTTTAAAAAAAGTTCTAGTGCAGGTTAAATACTCGAGAATCAAGAAAGTTTTTCAAAGTTTCTGCTGTGTATGTTTTGAAGGTCAATCTTTTCATATTAGATCAGAACACTCTGTAACAGGCAAGTTTATTATACTTCAATATCTTTGTACAGATTCAATTTCTTTTATTTCTGTCTTCTATTCAAATGCAATACTGGCACAACCATGCTCTCTATTGTAAATTTAAAATAAAAATAAGGCAATTCCTCCCAGTCTTGATACATACTTAAGTTAGTGTGCATGCTGGTATGTGTTCAATTATTGTAGTCTTGGCAGTATTTTGAACTTTTCCAATTCTGCTTTTTCCTGTGTTAAGTGTCTCGGTGTATGCTGGAGATAAGATCAAGTATTGACAAAAGTTGCACAAGTAATCAAACTCAGATAACAAATTTTTCTTGCCCTGTATTCTCTCTGTATCAGAATGAATATATCTGACGATTTTCGAGCTATTATTTTATACGAACGTTTTATTCATCTCACCGAAAGTGATCTTGATCTGGAGCTGAGCGGACTTGGAAAACAGAAATGGAGAAGCAGTAAAATATTAGCGAAATAGACTTCTGGATGTTACAGCAGCCCAAATCTTAGAGCAATGCGTCAACATACGCTGGGCCGCATGCGCCGAGATCGCTGGCACCCCTACAAGCCTGAAAGCCTGTGTCGTATGCAAAAGACATCCCGAGTACGTAAAACAATATGCCTACTGGGCAAGAAGTATCTGTGTCTTTCCCGGATAATTAGATGCCGAAGACTTATTATGTGTGCAAAATGTGAGAGGCTTGTTGGAGATTGTAATCGGAAAGTAAAGCAAGCAAGAATTGCATTGATTGGTAAATGGCTTGATGTTGAGAGGTGTAGCGAATCAATGTGCATTGATAAAACCCGTCGCCTAGACTACGAAAATGAGAACTTCACGAGGCGCCTCTTTTACTTGCACAAATTTTTTTAGACATGCTGCGCACGTCACAAAAATTGTACAGTAAAAAGGCCCCTATTTGACAGTATTAGATACTCCTTGTGCCATGAGTGCTTACGTCATCGTCAAGGGCAAAGTCCTAGCTTTCAAATGTTGGGTTTTAATCTTGACACTATGCTTGAGAACAACAAAAGGGTAGAATCACAAATTGTGTCACTATTTACAGGAAAGAAGGCCTGCATGCCATTATTAAAGTGGCCATTCTGTGATTTTTACCTTTTCGTTGTTAACTAAACATATCTAAAGGACTAAAAACAAGCAAATTGAACCAAACACAACGGCATTAGAAAGGCTAAGAATATGCCCTCGATGGTGCATGTAAATCACCACAGTCACAAAATGTTTCTCTCATTACCGACAGAGGGCGCTTTTGACTTGCCAATTTATTTTTGAGACACCGTATAAAGGAAGGAGCTGGTATTTACTAAACACTAGAATTATTCAGGCATGTACTCGATATATAGTTTATTTAATGCAAAATGAAGGTGTTATTATTGTTCGCTCGCATTCAGAAAGGCGTTCGACACCATGCTCTGAGTGGAGTTTTTATTGATAAGTGTCTGCAAAAGTATGGTTTTCAAATATATTTCGCGTGTTGGTTTTCAGTATTATAATACAAGTCCAATATAAATGTTCTCATGAATGTTGGCTTACAGCTGATATTATGCCCTCTAGCAGGGTTAGAACAGGCTTCCTTTATCTGCACTTTATTTATCTTGGCCCAGTGAAGCACTAGGCCAATCAAATAAAAAGGCAAAATGTTGAGTGTAAAGGTGTTATTATTGGAACTGTAAGAAAAATAAAATTGGTGCCAGCTAGCTGATGATTTAACCTTATTGTATGCATGATGTTAAATCTGGGAAATTGCTTTAAATATCATCAATAAATTTGGAAATGGCTATTCTGGAATAAAGTTAAATAATATAAAACGAAAGCTTTATGGTTGGCAAAGAGCATCCTACTGATACGATCAGTGATAGTACAGTGGTCAGACTCTTATGTGAAATTACTTGGTATTTTCTTTAGTAGAGCAATAGCAATTTAAAGCACGAAGCTTGAACTGGTCGGAAGAACGTTTTTATTAAATCAAACTTACCTAATTCTTGGAACCAGAGAAAATTTGGACGTTATAAAGCGGAAAATTATGTTTTTAAAACAGTTTTAATTTTGTCTAAATTGATATACATGTATACACGCAGCATGTAATAATGTGATACCGAAGAATTGAATCAAAAGATATGATCGATTATTTTTGAATTTTTGTGGGTCATCTAACCACAAAGTCAAACGGTCAAATATTATAAATGAAATTGAGAAGGAGGCTTGAATATGTTTGAGCATTTATATACAAAATTCGATTCGCTTGAATTGAAATGGTTTTACAACTATTAACAGTGTGAAGATGACACAAACTGAAAGTGATGTTTGTTATTGGTTTTAAAAACTTGGGGAATTGTAATGATATTAAATTGTTAAATGTAATCCAAATATGTTTCATTTTTTAGAGTAGAATACCCAGATTTGTTACTGTGAAATTTTTTTTTCCTGTTTTCGAGAAAGAATTAGGTCGATTGATGACTGGCATTCAGTTTAACAGCTGATTATGCTAATCAGAGAAATGATCTATGATAAAGATATTGTTTTTAATAATAAACAAGTTACTTTTTAAAATTGCATTCAGTCAGACATTTTATACATAGGAGATCTGCTGAATCGTACTGCTTCCTCGATATACATAATATTAAAGAAAGAGATTATAAGAACTAAAAACACCAACAATAAGCAAACGAATAGTACTCACAATAAGGAATGGTGGCCAGCCGGGTTTAGTGAATATGCAAAGATAATATATGCAGTGATAAATCCTGATGGAAAACGTGTTCTGTTGGCAAAAGATGTTGTTTTAGATGAATTTTAACAAATTTAAGAATGAGAGGCGCTGATTAGTTATCATTATCTACCTACAACAAACGAACGTATCAAAACAAAAAATTCATTGAAAATATATATATAGTGATTTGATACAGAAAAATAAAAGGTAATCAAGAGCAGAAAAATTTCTGGCTTACATTTATTTTGACACAAGAGTGGTTAAACTAAATTGGAAACGGATATCGCGTTATTTAAAGCAAAATTTAGACAGTGTGCTTAATAAATTTGTTTTGTTTACTGATTTAATTAATCTATGTTGATTTATCAAATGAAACGACAAAGGGCTGAGACAAAATACATGGCTTAGATTCACCTCATAAAATCGCTATAATATAGGAGCAAAAAAAATAAGAAAAAACAAGAGTATTATTAATCTTTATTTATGAACAAAATGTGTATTGTATACAACTAGCTTCAACAAAATAGTTATGTATATTATGGGTAATTACATGTTAATTGTGATGATCGTGTTGATATGATTCAATAAAGAGCAGATTGGTTGTTTATATGAAAAAAATAAGCTCTTAACATGCCACAGTGATTTAAACATCTTGTTTCCGGACTTATACTGTATGTGTATTAGTGGTGCAGTTCTTGCGACTTTGGAGTGTTAAGAGTTAACGACCAAAGTTACTTAGGCCAGAAGTGATATTTGTATATGGTGTTTAGAATTCTGTGTTTGTCCGTTTTAAAGTCATTAAACATTACAACTCAAATCTCTCCTCGCAACACCATAATTATTTTGCATTCTGACTACTGTCATACATCAGGTACTGAACTAAAGGGTGCATGCATTCATTGGTGTCACAAGTGCGAAGCTTTGATCAAGAACTCCATTCAGTGGTACTTTTCTTCCGCCTTGAGTGTTACAGATGGGGTGATTTCAAGTTTGGTGTTAAAAATATGGCGTTAGTGTTGTAACAACACTAACACCAGCTGTAACACCGTACTTGAAGTCAGGCCTGGTGTCGGGGATGTGACCTCGAAAATTATGATGTACTTCCCGTAAGTTAGTGTTGAAGCTGGTGTTGAATATCGTTCTGCGCTGAACCGGGGATACCGCTGGTTGCGTGTTTGTGATTTACGTGTAATTTTCCATTCAACACAACACTAAACCCTAGGGTTTAGGGAAAATTCGTGATTTAAGTAACAGTGTGGTGTTATGTTGGTCTTGTGAGTGCAGAGCTGACATGCTCGTGTGTCGTTGCGCTTATGGAGATAAGCTCTCTGTGCGATATAAACAGCTGCAAAGAACCTTTCCCCTTAAAAACCTACATAATTATTCGCCAAATTTACTATTCCATATAGGAATAGAGAAAAGTAACTTGTCTTTCAGATTCATACAAGTTTTGTGGCTGGTAGTATGATTTGTGTCATTTTTGTAACATTAATCGAAAAATTTTGCGGCCATCGCGTAACTTTCTGGCCAACGCCATGAATCGCGCGTGACGTCACTCGTGTTATGTGATCGTATAGTGCAATCGGTATCGTCTGACTTAAAGCGACACGCGGTTGGAGCATCGGTTTAGCAGACGATTTTGTTTCCCAACACGAACGACCAACACAACACCAACACACACACCAAACAACAGCAACACCGAAACTTGAAATGCACCCACGTATAGTGAAGGACAAGTGTGTGTATCTTTTACTTGCTTCATGCCACTTCATCGAACATAATTCTCGCGAGTGTTGATGATCACATACGTTATCAGTTATACACATTTTCCAACCACGCAGAAGTTAATTTGATAGTTCAAGAACTTTTCAGGCAGTTTCAGTAATTTTGCCATGCCCATCGGCGAATTATGTATCCCGGGAATTTAAATATTCCACAATTACAGGTATATTTTACTAGATTGCCAGCAGTTGTACCCCTATTTATTAATGGAAATTGATTTCTATGTCAGACTATGATCACTTCGAATGTTTATTTCCTATTTCTGGCAAAAATAATTCAACACATATGTTTTCTGTGGAGCGAGGTTTATAGGCATCCACTCCAAATCCTCACGCAGACACAGCACTGACAATACTGTAATAATTATGGATAAATGAAATAAGCAATTAGTGATATATAGAAATAATGACAGACAGGAAACTTAATGTTTCATATTGTTTGACTAAGGTGCGTTTTGTTTCAAAGCTAACAATTATGTTATGTCGCGAAACATGTGCAACACGCGACATTGAGTGTATGATTAGCGGATGGGACGACTCTTTTAGAGCTATCGCTGTCAAGTAATCTCTGTGGTAAAAGGCGACTTCATTTGTCAAATCAAACTGATAAAACTGTTTATTTATCATTCTACAGTATATGGCCTATATTAATGTAAATTATACAAAATACAATGTAGTAATGTTTATGCGTGTAATGTGTTTTGTAAGCCACATTGATTGCGATTGACTACTCGGCTGCCCATGAAACCGCCTCACTCAATTGATTTAGTCGTTATCTAACACCAGTTTCGTCAGAACATATCGTCTGGTCTCCGGGAATATCGTGACGTGTTGCACACGAAATT
>JZLH01S0608122.1:7668-19123 GCA_001188425.1 Eucidaris tribuloides | reverse complement strand
ATTTGGCTGGTATTTCTTTTTTTGGGGGGGGGTGCGGGCAAAAAAAAAATGGTTTTGGTCGTAGTCAGCCTCCTTGCCCGCGCTCGTTGTATGATGTTTGGCTCGTAATTTGGCAGGTAAATTTTTTGGGCGGGCAAAATATTCCCGACAGAGTTTTCGCCCCTTTTAAGCTTTTACCCTGGAGCCATCCTTGATTTCTAGAGGTCAAATTTTCAAATGCTTGATTTCAGACTAAATTCAGATTGAAAATGGTAAATATGGCTCATTTTGTTTGTAACTCAAGTGCCCCTGTATTTATGCATATACTTTATTTCTGTCAAATATGAAGGGGGGGGGGGTCAATCAGAGCATGCGGCTGGATAGCCTCATTTTTTTTTATTTATTTATTTATTTTATTTTCATTCCATTGTAAACATAATTACAAAATAAATTTTATTTCTACACAAATAACATAAATACGTACACAAATAAGTACAATTTATATACACACATAAGAAAGGGGGGTAACACATGCTATAACCATTTGGTGAAGAGGTATAATATTGAATATAAAAGAATACAATGAATGAAGGAACTTATATTGAAGCATATAAACGCTTGTTTAAAATTATAAGTGTCAGTGTCAGTGTCATCATGGCAATGCTATTTTTCGGGAGGGTCCAGGGGTAAGACTTACGAATTAAATTGAATCAAACCAACACAATATATACAATTAGAAAGAGAGAAACAAACAATGAACAATGAACGAAACTCCAGTGAAATACGTAAAACAAAGAACGTGAACATGGTAAAGTATAACCCCAGTGCTGTATCGGGCATCACCGTCTCTTAAAGTCACAGATATAACCCGAGTACACGTAATATTAATCCAAACTGCATTTTGCAATAAACTTTACATAGTTTTGTCTGGGACTATCACTATTTAAGCTCTGCGTATGTGTGTATAATCTGTTTGTATGTTCAACTTTATATGTATCATACCTACTTGTATATGTAAATTTGTATATTCTATGGCAGTTTTTCTGTAATATTGATATTGTATTGTATAAAATGACGTGATTAGGATGCAAACAATATATGTAATCAAATCAATTCAAATCAAATATTATATGTCAGTTAAAAACTACTTACAAATTATAAATTAGATTACAAATGCCTTAAATGTAGAGGTATGTTCGGCAGACGTATTGCCCTTTCATTCCACAGTGTCTTTTCCTATTAATCAGTGGTTCTTACGCGATCTATCGATCATGAGCTATTTTTAGCCCATCCTCATTGGTTTTTCGTTAGTGTAGGTCAACCATATGACAACACAAAACAGCGGTTCACACATGACGTCACTGCCGATCGAGGTACATGGGCATCCCAGCCAGTGAAGCATACGGACAGAGACATACTGTCTGGAATAATGTCGTAATGGGACGATACAGATGATTATTGTGGGCAATAAGCGGTTATTTGCTATTATGGGGTATAACACACACACACACACACACACACACACACACACACACACACACACACACACACACACACACACACACACATCACAGCCACACAACACACCACACGTCACACTGCACGCACCCACAGACACAGAACTCAAAGACACCCAGGACACGTAAATAAATATTACTACTACGCTATTACTACTACTACTGACTACTACTACTTACTGACTACTACTGACTAACTACTACTACATTACTACTACTACTCGTACATACTACGCAGTAGATGACAGCAAAATGATGAGATGGATGAATGATAAAAACTATAATAATGAAGTATTTATAATACTAAATTGATAATAATATAATAATTGATATAATAAATGAATAACAATAATAACAATAATAATAAATAATTAATAATACTACTACTACTAATAATAAAATAATAATAATAATAATAATAATAATAAAATAATAATAATAATAATAAAATAATAATAATAAATAAAAATAATAACAATAATAATAATGATGATAATAACAATAATGATGATGATGATGATGATGATAACAATAATAATAAAAATCATAATCATCATGATCGTCGTCGTCTTTGTCGTCGTCGTCGTCGTCATCATCACTACCATACCCTACTACCATTGTGCGGCTCGGTGAACAACAATACAGACACAATAGAAACCTCCCCTTTCCTTCTATGCTTTCCCCTTTGGCACAGTGGTCACGTTTTCCAAACACGATGACCCTCACTGTATATTATTAATGGATTTTAATGAAGGATACGCTTTCTTTACCACACATAGACAACTGTGTTTTGTTACACAACTATGGTTCCAATTATGGAATAATACTCGATTAGTATAGCATTCATTTCCGTATAAAAACAAATATGCATACATAATATGTCGATATAAAACGGATGGATAGCCCATTCAGGTTTGTCAACGCGCCAATACTGCTCTTCCATGGGGTCCATAAATACATATTACAATAACAAGTAATAATATAAAAGATAAAACATAACACACAATAAATCAAACAGACTCATGGAAATAATATGACCTGTTAATAATAGGAATACATCATAAAGTTCATATCAATATGTTAATTTGGCGAGATTTTTACACAAACAGCTTGAACAAAAATCAAATTATTGAAATAAATGTCACTAAAAGAGCAGGCTGAATAAAAGTATAAATCTAAAAAGTGAATTTAAATATAAGAAAAGAAGTTGGCGTATAACAAAATCCGTGGAGGGGTATAGTATACTACAATTAATTCCCGGAATTAACACCAACACTGCACACGCTAATTGTCTGAATGTCTAAATTTAAAATATTTTTATTTTAATTTTTAACACCACAGGTATCACATCTTGTCAATGAAGTGTGTAACACAATCCTTACTCTCATTAATAATTTGAAACATACGGTATTCTCATTACGATAACAAGCACAGCAAGCCTGTGTATATAATACGGCCTGTCCCAGTGACAGGTCCCTCCATGCTCTTACAGACGAACAATGATCTTTGTCAAAATCAAGTGTTATTCTCTATTTTAGCGTCCAGGTATGAAAAGCCCACTTAATTCTGCAGGTCCTGACAACTTTTATTGGTCTTACTTCAGTGGTTTGGAATACACACACTGTCTCATAGGTGACACTTAAAGGTAAATGAAACCCTTACATCCATGCGCATTCAAGGAATACAGAAAAATGAAAGGAAGACAATAGTAAGCTCTGAGCAAATTCAGCCGAACGTCAAGGTCATGAATGTTCATAATCCCTAGTATACAGGATTCTTAAATTGGTAACTGGTATTGGTAACTGCCATATGTTAATGATGAGAAGAAGTCGTGCAGTTTCTCAACTGACATCTCAGAATAATGTAATTTTTGAAAAAATTGCATACAACAGAAAACAGTATTTTATTTTGGTAGATATTCTGGAACATCCTATTGGGACACAATGTATACGGTGCAACTTTTCTGTTCTATTACCATAGATTATTCCACTTGTCATAAGCTGTCAAGATGCATTTTTTATACTTGTAGTATACCAGCATTCTCTTGTCAATTGATTGGACACAACACACACACACACATGCGTATTGCGTCCACACAATACATACACATGACTTGGTAGGCTCAAGCTTACATAAACTATTGACGCAATGTGAACCCTATTTGCGTTAAACAAACACAGTGCTCTATGTGTAGCTAAAGAAAGCGTATACAGTGAGGCATCATTCGTGTTTGGAAATCTTGACCACTGTGCCAAAAGGAGCGGAAAGATAGGAAGGAAAGGGGATGCGTTTCTATTGTGTGTCGGTTATTGTCGTTCACCGAGCCGCACAATGGTAGTAGGATTATGGTGGTGATGATGACGACGACGACGACGACGACGATATCGATGACTATGATTTTTATTATTATTGTTATTCATCATTATCATCAACATCATCATTATTATTATCATTATTATCATTATTATTCATTATTATTATTTTATTATAATTATTATTATTATCATTACTATCATATCATTAGTATAATAAATACTTCATATTACTGTTTTTTAATCATCATCATCATCATCATCAATCATCCATTCATCATCATCATCATCATCATCACTTGCACTGTCATTATCGCCAGTTAAAATAGATACGATAGTTGATAGAAGCTAGTAGTAAGCATAGTAGTGCGCTAATATTTTTACCGTGTCTGGTGTTTTTTTTCTTCTTTGAGTCTTGTGTCTGGGTGCGGTGTAGTGTGTGTGTGTGTGTGTGATGTGTGTGTGTATTGTTTGTTGTTGTGGTAGTGTGTGTGTGTGTGTGTGTGTGAGTGGTGTGTGTTGATGTGCTGCGTGTGTGTGTGTTGATTGTGTGGTGTGTGTGTGTGTGTGTGTGGTGCTGTGTGTGTGTGTGTGCTTGTGTGTGTGCTGTGTGTGGTGTTGTGTGATGTGTTGTGTGTGTTGTGTGTGTGTGTGCTTGGTGTGTGTGTGTGTGTGTGTGTTATACCCCATAATAGTAAATACCACTTATTCCCACAATAATCAATTGCTATCGCTCCCATTACGACATTATTCCAGACAGTATGTTCATTTATGTGCTCGCGATATAATGCGTAATCCCTCGCTGGGGGCATGCCCATGTACCTACTGATTCTAGGCAGTGGACTCCTCATGTTGTAAAACCGACTGTTTTTTGTGTGTTAAAATACTCATATATATGGTTTTATTCGCACCTACCACTCCACGCAATGCCACTGAGCATGTTAGCTTGTTGGCCTTAATTTCAATAGCTCTCCTGATCGATAGATCGCCCGAAGAACCACTGAGTCGAGTATACACTAGAGAAGTGAAGACTCACACAGCGGTGGAGTCATGACAAGCTGGCAATAAGCGTTTCTTAGGAACAAATAATAATATATTAAGACAATATACAACAAATAGAGTACTATGTACAATCACGATATTGTTAGTTAATTTTTGTTCGTTAAATAAGTTATTTAAGAGATTCATGACGATATATCACTTGGATTTGTATATAAATTGATATTGTGATTATGTGAAAACATTTTATCTGATTCTGCCTCATCCTCAGATCGACGATCATGTTCATACATAACTCCAATATGCTCATATCTTTATAAGTACACAAGAGAAGAACTGTCGATAGATTATACAAATTAATACAAGTTAGGATGATTACAAAATAAAGTTGAACATGTATCATTCAACCACTAGCATAAATAGTAATACTAAATGCTACATATAGTTCACGTGAGTTTAAAATACGTCTCGTATTAAATGTCTGATACAAAAAAACTTGTCGAAAATAGTGTATATTGCGAGAAATTGAGCAAAATGTAGATAATTTTGGATTCACTTCTCTAGCATGTCATGATCATGGGTAACCCCTCCCAGGACCTCACTATCACTCTCGTCCCGAGAGTTAATCAACAAGAAAGAGGCAACGCATTCGTCAATGACAACAAATACCCTATTGTACATACACACAAGAAAATGAAATGTCAAATATTGAATTAAGCATATCTCATAACAAATAGAGGAACTGAAACAACATAAATTAAAAAGAGTAAAGAAATGATCATATATTGTCTCACCACATGAGAGAGGAGCACCCCTCCCAAGGAACTCACACCACAAATCATCAACACAAATCAGCAAAAAACAAGGCCACCTTTTAACACAACAAAAGATAATATATTACATAATGCACTTTCAAAAATTCAATTCAACAAAAATGGACAATAAAAAATATATATAAAAGACAAAGAAAAAAAAAATCATCACAACTAGAGATTAAAACCCTCCCAAGAAACAACATACCAGAAATGGTCCACAGCTAAATCCAATTATGCTCCTTATGTAAATCAAATATTAAAAAAATGTCGAATTATGTATTACGTCTCTCGTTCTCAACATCTTGTGGGTTGCCCTGCAAACGGTTTCTATTCTTGTCATAACGCGCTTCTGGGTTGCAAATATACGTTTAACACTGTGTCACTGTTTCTTTCAATAACATCGTCTGTGAGGAGGCGCTGAGCCCCACTCTCCTTCTCCCCCTGTCCTCCTACGTAGTCATTCTTTCGATAAACGCACGTCTGCACGAAAATGTATATACACTATCAAGGAAAGTAATAAGAATCAAATAAATGCGGATTCTCCTTCAAAGTGATCATTCAGCTACTTCTAAACAATGGGACGATAGACAAACACGCTGATATATAAAACGGCAGAGAAAACAATAATTTTCTCACCCTGGGTGGAGGCATGCTACGCCAGACCCTGCGCGTGCGCGGCTATGTTCTCTTCCTCCCATCGGCCAACATACCTCTCGTTAACAGTTTCGCCTGACTAACTAGATAAAACCTTCTGGGAGACTGAGCAGATTCTATTAATTAGAATATATCGATCCATGTCAATCTAATAGCTCAGTGCCCAGTTTCTTGTCCTTCAGAAAGCGCACTCGATAGCCATCTCGAACATATATAGCTACACGATGTCCCCTAGTGATTTCGAAGACAAATATAATTTGTCAATTATCACAAAGGAAAAGTAATATGCACTTCTACAGAGAATATCTCAAATGTTGATCAGTTTTTTTTATATTAGTGCTAAGAAACTGTTATATTGAGTAAAATTCCGTCGACAAAAGTGGGACAAACAGATTATATTCCGACCCCATATTGGTTGTAAAGTATCTTTGAAGAAACACTACAGTTAAGTTTGATCTGAACGGGGGATGGCAGTGTTTATTGGAAGTTCTCCACGAATGTTGCCTTATATCTTTAAGATGGTGGATGTGTGGCCTGATATATGCAGCCAATGGCGTACGCGTGATACATTTACCATTTCTGCTTCGTTCTTTTTAATTTTTGTCTTATTATTCAGCTGTCCTAACGCTCATTTTAAAACTCACAATTTCACTACGTGATTCTAGTTACATGGTATTGTCATGTTAGTTTCTCTCGTCCCCGATGTGTACAGATTATAATTATTTCACTGTATTTGATTAGCAGTCTGATTCAATGTTCATTTACATTTCGCTAAGTTTACCGTCAGTACTTGTATAATTTGCCCCTCCTGGAATAACAGCGTTGCCGTTGATGCCTTCTGCCTGGCCTGAGTATCCAGCCGCATAATTCTGATCGAGCCCCCACCCTTTTTATATTTGACGCGAAAATATATTACGGTACATGCATGCATACATACATACATACATACATACATACATACATAATATGCATACATATCATATTATACATACATACATACATACACTATAGTTCATTACCAAACATACATACATACAATACATACATACAATTCATACATATAATCATCATTACATATATACATATCGTGCATACAGATTAGACATACATACTAACATTCAGCGGACACTTTGATTTTAAAACAAAATGTGAAAGCAAACATTTATACCAATTGATTCAAGCTTGGCATAAGTCCCTACATATTGACGAATCAAAGCTTTGATGTACATAGTTTCGATTTTTTCAACCTCCTTTCAGAATTATAAACTAGAGGTAGTCATGTACTAATATATTCATCATACATAGAGTCTATGGGTAAGGATTGTTAAAATGTTAAGAGCGCTCAGAACTGCGCTGTGACAAGCCTCTTCAGGATCCTGAATGTTTTCTGCTTTCAAGCGTCCAACAGAAATAGTTCAAATCTCGTTAATTGGGCTAATTGTTCTGACATGATTCCTGCCGTTCCTTTCGATTCCTTCAACACACAGTCTCTAATCATTAAAACTATAATCATAAAGAAGATCCGTGGTTGAGCTCAAACAATTAAACCAAATTATATAATCACGACTTACTTTTACGCTCAATAAAAACTATCTTTCTTCACCTCTTTTTAAGATAATTAATAAACAACTAAAACCTGGCAGTAGCACTAATATAACTCACCGAGAGTTAACGTAGGCACTCAGCGAGAATCTAGCCTCACATCTTCGAAAATCGGACGTGGTGGTTCGAAGCGTTCGCCCGTGGACCTTCTGATGAATCAGCACTATCGTTGACTTTATTCTGGTTGCAGACTATAAAATAATCAAAATCACAATCAAAACATACCGTAATGTGTTATGTCAAGTGACTAATACATGTAAGTAACACTTTACCAAAGTTCATGCATTTGAAAAAATTCCTCCCAAGCCGTTGCGCAAAAAAAAGCGGCATTAACCCCCCCCCCCCTTTTTTGCTTGTACTTTAAAAATGCTTCGGATCTGCCCAACGAACTACAAACAATTGATTTCCGCTGCCCAACGGTGTATGCGTAAATTCATGCGTTCGTCCATCTGCCTCAAATTTGCTCAACAAGTGATTCCAGCCAACACACGTGGACAATGTTCCACGTAAACATGCCACAATCCTGTATTACGCGAAAACGTCAAACATGCCAAATACCTCTGATAACACAGCAAGACATATGGCCCCGATTCTGCAGAAATTACCGCTCTCATGACTATAAGCTAGAGGAGCCGAACACACAATTGTAAAGTTCCTTGAAGCTTTTGATATTGTACCGTCCGTTTTAAAAAGTCTTGAGCCTACATCGATTCCATGCTGGTAAACCTAGAGTCAAATTCAGATGTCTATTTAGTTGCAGGGTCTTCCACAGATAATGAGTGCACTCTTTGATAAAGAACCTTGCTTAGTGTTTAGAATTACATTACTATCTATGTGCGCGCTACGCTGCTATTTATAAAAGATGAAATTACCTATTGAAGAGGCATTCCAAGACTTCTTATATCGCATAATGAAGATTACTTATGCTTTGACTTGCAGAATATTGCTTACTCCAAGTATTCGAGCGCGATAATTAATTTTAAAGTTCCGAATTGTTCTTAACACTTCGTCAGATAAGACTCGAACTAGTGACAGCCACAATATTACGTAGTCATATATACTTGTGTAGTGTCCTCGGGTTATTTGTCCATTCAAACACTCTCGTGTATGCACTTGCTCGAGATAGCACAAGTTCGTGTTACGAACACTTTTTCATATCTATAAAACAAGGTATCTTCCTCAGCATGTTACTAATCTATTTAGCATTGGTCTTTATAAGCGAGTACAATAATGTATATCATGTATCATAGCTGGATGACACTACGAGAGACCCGAGTACTTAATACTATATAATATTACATTTACAATCATAGTCTTGAGTTAATCGCTGGAACTTTGAACCGGCCACAAGGACGTAGGGCGGAATATCGGCCTACCGCGAAAAACATGATATTTCCAGGATTGCTTTTATTCCAAAAATGTGTATTTAAGCCATATCTAAGTCATTTTGTAATTCGATAAGAAGTATGGATTACAAGAAACAAAACTCAGATTTTACAAAATGCCAACTTAAGCATAATTATCAACAATTTGCCACAATAATGGAAATGAAAGTAAATTTACATAGCATACATAGGGTGCATATTCAAAGTTAAAGCATAAGCTATAAGTAAAAACGTTCAGTTTGAGTTCCTTGATTACCACTATAAAGAAATTTTACTTCTGGTTTGTATCGCTAACTTTACAAACCACTGAAAGTTGTTCACAACGATTAACAGTCATTCATTTAGTGTATCGAGAAGAAATATGTAATTCTTAGAATTATATTCTGTTAAGTCGAAGCTTTATCTGACAATAGTTCTTTGTTTTATTTACAGTCAAAGAAAGAATACCCGGTAGGTGAAATGTTTTGTAGACGCCACAAACACAACATTCCCATAAATCCTGAATGTTGTGTATTTAAAATATTCCAGGAGTGTATTTCCATGCCGCTTAATTGGTCTTGCCTTGTGTTGGTACAATCATGAAATGCTTGTCGAATATAATATTATTTGTGGCCATATTTAATAAGCAAAAACCTCTACTTACTCCACCTCGTCCAGTGCTCAATGTTATAAACACCAAATAATATGGAGGGCTTTCTTTCATTCTGGTTGGTGCTGAATTTAGGGTTCTGGTTCATAGTTTTATTGTAAAAAAGGCCATAACACTATTATGTAATGAATTAGACTGCACAGAATAGCAATGAGGATTTAACGTCATACAGAGTTAATTTGCTTCTTCTTCCCCGTTCCCAATGAAATTGTTTTCGCCTACAACAACCGCTCTGGCTGATCTGCACTCGTCCAGAGTGCCACTGATAATTCACTTTTATATTATTACGGTCTGGCACAGCATCTAAGTATATCGCTTATGCAATCCCTGAACACATTTTCTCTTACGAAAAATAAATCACTTATTACTCACGAAATTTATACTTGTAAATAATTATCACGTTTTTTTTTTTTTTTCTATATAGTGAAAGCATAATTAATGTATATATATTGAATTACCTGACAATAGTTTTGGGAAAATTTGATTATAATATTTTGTATATCATAATATCCTTGTTTGACTTTATATATATAGTAAAATATCAAGACGAAATAGTCTAGAGCGAAATAATCATTGACATTGGCAGATGATAAGTGAAATTTAAAAAAACCGCTATTATCGTATTGCCAATATTTGCAGATACACTTATCAATCTCAATTGATTTTTTTCTCCTCCAAAAATAATTTCAAATCAGAAAAGAGGATTTAAATACCTAAATATTAACTGCACATTAAATTCAATTTGTTCTGAAATTACAATGTAAATTATTTTGTAATTACTTTTGAAAAAAAATACACACAAAAACGCGTTTGTCTTCTTGAAGTTCAAGATTTCCCATATCGTCTTGCTTTTTGCGACACATTCACGGAATGCTTTTTTTTTTTAATCATGACTTGCATTGGAAAATACAATTCCTATAAAAATAAATATGAAAATGGCGTTTTATTTACATTTAATGACAAAAAGTTGCCCAAAAACCTCAACATTTCAACAGACTACTTTGTTTGCTTGCCTATACGCATGCAGGCCGCTTAAAAATCCACCATCTCAAAATACAATTTTAAATGAGCGACTGGTATACCCCCCCCCATCGAGTTGACGGTTTGACCCACGGTACACCTTGAACTACTGTGCCCTAGATGGTTGTGCTACAGAAAAAAATTCACTCTCTTTACATACTTGAGACACTTTTGTGCACATTAAGATGATGGCAGCAATACAAACTCCGTCACACTTTCGTCGAGCCCATGAGCCAACACAGTTTTACTTCGGGGTGTGTGCTAATGAATGACTAGTTGCGCTAGCTTACTATCTTGTTACATGTTGCGAGCTATAGCCTCAGTAAGTCACGAGGCATATTTCTTTATTTTCTTTTATCTTCTTTAATTATTAATTTATTAATTAATTCATTCAATTCATCATTGCTTTTTTATTATTAGTTTATCATTTACTTACTTATCTTTATTTTACTCTTTATAGTTTTGTTTACTAATGAGGGGTTGCTGTCCAGGCCTCGTCAGATGCAATAATACCTGCCCCGTG
>JZLH01S0608112.1:0-12534 GCA_001188425.1 Eucidaris tribuloides | reverse complement strand
TAGTCTCAATTTATGCAAAAAGTGTTTTCTAGTGGCAAGGTATTTGTGATAAATTTGCTGTCTAAACAAGATTTTGACATTCTAAAACACTGATACAGCACTACTTGCAAGCCTTAACGTGCATCCCTAGAATGATCAAACGTTACATTCCAGATGTACTCTTAAGTTTACATTTTGGAACATACAATTGTCGTTGTAGAGGTAATTAAGACTGAAAAATGAGAGAACTGATCATCCCTCCAAGTTCACTATAGTATATTCCATCTAACTCGGCATCCTAAAGAAATTGTTAGGTCCACTTGGCTGGCAGGGATGAACGTGTGACATGTTTACATGTTACAAACAGGTACAAAACAGCACTTGGCAGGATCCAAATGAGAAATAACAGTTGGAAAACTATTTAAAAGAAACTTCACAACACAAAACATAGATGTAGTCTCTGATTTTGTTTTAAGTTATATATAAATAAGGAAAACATATAAACATACTTCTAATATATTTACATTATACAACTATATGTGTTCAAGTGGCATTAAATTTGACTTAAATAAATACATAGTGACAGTACGATACAAAACAATGAGTTGCTTACGAAATCAAAAATATTTTGCATTTTAAATTGACTTGGATGAAGTACATTATCAAATGAAATGGAATGGTAATAAATAAATCCAAGCTATGAATGAAAGCTCGACTGATCCACATTTATTTTGAGAGGCATTACAAAAAAGACTGGCCTCTATGTAGCTTTATTTATATCTATATACACGTCTGTTTATTTCTAATAAAGTTACTAGATTGCAAGATTTTACAATTCGAGGTTTCTCATAGATGCACACAATTAGCAGGTCATATTTGACTTGACCTACTATTGGAATAAGTTAGATATATACTTTGGTTTTTATTTTAATTGTAAATTATCTATACTTGTAATATTATTAAATAATGCTCATCATTACCAACTTGGAAAATGAGCAGGTTGTGTAACCACGGAATTCATTATGCCAATCAACAGAAAAGTATGCTCATTTAAAAGGTTATTCTGTAGCCAGTGAGATGTGCGATTCATTATAATTTTTTTCATATTATTTCCATCTGTAACTTAAATACTTCAAGCATTGGTTTTGTTCAATTACCATTTTTCACAGACTTGACCAGCAAGTTGTAAATCATATTAATGAATAAGCAAATTTAGCAACATTTGTCTACTTCAAAGGACTAACATTTTTTTTTGCTTACTGGGCAGTATAGTAATGATATGGGCACTGGTCATCAAAACTTCATGAGGTATTTATCATTTAGCACACTTTGTGAATTTTGGCATGTTTCTCACTCACAGTATGCTTCAGATCTGGGTACAATTTTACTCCCATTCAATTCATGTGGTTTTTTTTTCATACATCTTACCAAGGTACCGTAGTCTTATCATCTGCCCAATATTTTTCTCTGCCCCGCATATACTTGTGACATTTGACTTAGTCACCGTGTACTGACGTTCATTTACTGTAATTGCACAATCGTTTAGGTTATGTTACACAATTTATTTACACAAACTGAGTACTTGGTTGTTTTCAAGTATTCCATATCAAGGTAAAAACGAAAACATTATTGAATCTTCATTTTTCCATTCTCCTGTACATATTTCCATACATACTTCCATACATGAATATAAATCCTAAGTATAGTTTGTGCTTTCTCAAGATGCTTCAAGGTGTGTTTTATTCATGTTTGTGACCTTGCATCTATTTCTGTTGCTGCACGTGAACACATTTCAATGGCTTAAACCAGAACAAATGTGGTTACAAATAATATACTTTGTTGGGTAATATAATTGTTGATAATTGATTATTTAGAAAGTCACCGTGTAAGGAATGTAAATTTCACAAAATCAAAGTACTGAGAGCTGTGGAATGAAAATGTATGGAGAGTGTACAGTTTCTTGAGTAACCTTCTTTTGTTGGCTTGTGCGAATCACCCAATAATATGTACTTGGCTGTAACTTTTGAAGTACTGATTGTAAATATGTCACACAAAATACCTTGCGTTCTGACCAATTGATGGTGTTACGTTCTTATGTATTTCCGTTTCTCTCAATGTTTTCCTTTTTGTTTGTGTAGACTTTGTGTAAATCTGATATTAATACCATACAGATAATTATAATATTTTGAGCCCTATAACAGCTGAAATTCAATAATCAGTTGTGTAGCACTGATGTCTGGTGGCAGTATAAACAAAACATTTTACAGAAAACTTGAAATATATTACTAATCAGAAATTAATTTTGGATGTTTAAGTCAAGAATTTCAAAATGTACATCAACCCTGATGGTTTTAAAATGAACAAGAGATATATGTCGTTACAAAACTGCATTGCACAATATTTTGTCAATAAAAAAATGACAGTTTTTATTTATTTTCATAAATACATGTACATACATAAGTAATTAGTGGAACTGTTGAAGTTGCCTATGAAATAAGGGCAAAAGAATTCGTCTTACAATTACAGCCACATGGTCATTACATGTGCCTGTAACATGTTCATGTGCCTGTAATTGTAAGACTAGTTCTTTCGCCCTTGTATGGTTGAAACCCCCCCCCCTTGACAAAGTACCTTTAGACTACTAGCCTAATCATTCCACAGCGTTGAAGTACGAGTCTTGCATGGAGTAGAGCTTGTCGATGGGGTTGCTGATGACGCCCCCTGGTTGGGGATCGACCCCGTTCATCTCCATCTCCCCTTGCTGATCAGGGTGGTGACCTGTGACCCGGGCACCATGTCGGAGTCCAGGCCCCCCATGTCCATCCCCGGGGGTGGGCCATCGGCCAGGAACTGCTCGGGGCTGTACATGGGCTGGTTCATCATGCCCTGTGGGTGGGGAGGAATCATGTGTAATGTCTGTTGCCAGAATTATTTCACTCTTTAGGAGGATGAAAATCAGTTTTACACGTTAGAGAAGATGTTGAAATGAGGGTGGGGTGTGGATGACATATTCACCCCCCCCCCTCCCCAGGATCGACGCCTCTGGATGACATATTTAACATCATGTCCTGTGGGTGGGGAGAAATCATGTGTAATGTCTCTTGCCAAAATCAGTTCACTCTTTTGAAGGAAGGAGATCACTTGTATACTTTGAACAAACAGAAGATGTTGCATTGGGGGTGGGGTGGGGATGATATATTTAACATCATACCCTATGGGTGGGGAGAATTCCTGTGTAATGTCTGTTGCCAGAATTATTTCACTTTTTAGGAGGATGGACATTACTATTACTTTTCTAGTCAACTCTTTTATTACCACATACAGAATATTGCATGTAGAGTCTATGGAGTTTTATTATGATTGTATGGAGAGGGTTAAAGAAGAGATGGAATAACTGGGTCATGATATTTTATTCAATATTACGATAGATTTGTAATTTTCTACTCAACTCTTAACTTGCTTTGTTCACGTATATACGTACGGCGACATGTAAGGACAACGTTTAGGTGCATTTGTGGAAACTAACCACTCAAGCTCTAATCCTCTTAATCTAATTTTTCGCTTATAATCCTTATAGTTGGGGATTATGTATAATTTTGTCAAGTCTGTAATAAGTTGTAATAATTCTTAAGTCATCTATAGTAATTTGGCATACCAAAGAGAACATTTGCTGTTATTTGGTCTAACAGCACCTAGAATCTTTTGTATTAGGCACTATGTAAATTTTGTGTATTATTTGATTGGTAGGCTATAATTTTATATGGGATTAAGTTATTAGTGTAATTATGATCCTTTCACATTCATAGTTAAAGTCTTATAAAGCCGAAAGTGCAAATCTACACCACACAAAATACACTATGTCCACACCGCTGTTATTTATCTGGCATAATGAGAGTTAATCTATCTGTACCCGTAATTGCAAAGAGTATTGTGTTGTTGTTCTACCTGAGGTGGGTTGCCGAGAGGGGAGTCCTGTCCGTAGGGCGATTCCATCATGCCTTGATGCGAGGGAGGGATGGAAGAGGGACCACCAGAGGCATAATTGTCCAAGTCGGTGACGTCACTGAAGGAAAACTCGCTGTCATCATCCTTACTTTCATCTTGGTCATCATTGCCTGCAAGGAATTAATCAAAGTGATGATAATAAGATGAACCTTCTAGCAGTGCTTCCTTATCTTTACATCATTACAGGTTAGAGACTTCAAACCCAAGTGTAGTTTTGGTAAATGGTAAAAATTTAAATTCTTTGCAATTATGTTTTTACATAGACCTATATGATCTATCATGCCATTAAATGTGCTCGCTTTGAAACTCTCCTCTTTGTTTTTTTTTGAGAAATGACTCGAAATGTAAAATGTTGGGGGACACCCGACATTTCTTTTCTCATAGATAACCTACATACCCCTACGTGTTCTCCGATAATCTATTCATCACAATTTGTCTATATAATAAATAATTTCCAAAGTGTTTAATGTTGTTTTCTGATGTCTGGGGAGACAACAGAACACTTTTAGAATAATTGAGGAAAACATGTGATCGACCAAACTATACTTTGGCTTTAAAACTTAGATCTTCTAATCTATCGTGGAACGAGAAAGTATTCAATTCCCGTCTTCTCAGACCTAATGAATAATAACAAGCAACCGTTTAAAATCCCAATTGCTGTCTTTAATTTGTGTCCTTTTTTTCTAAACACTTGGCTCTGTGAAACAAAACGTGTAAATTTCTTACTTAATCTGAGTATAGTAAAGATAATTTCAAAGTATCAAAACTTCAAATCTGTGATTTCAAATTTTTTTCTTATAGTTTCACTCTGATCTTCCAGTTAAAAAATAAAACCCTTAAGTCCTTTTAGCCCTTCCAAAAAGTCTTGTAACATTTTTTGTAAGTTTATGTGTTTAACCATTCTTCATTGTGTCACTTTGTCCATAACGTTCCCCCGTTTTCTCCTCAATGCATCCCTCTCTCTTCCACACCCTTCAAATGAAATGGTCAAAATAACCAATATATTGGTGGATACATGTGTCCTACCAAGCATAGAGAATTGGTTAAACTAGAACAGTATTGTGGTAAACATGACCAAATTACTGATCAAAATCCACCAGAATGTTCGCCACTTGAATCAATATTTTACCTTTTCACCAAATTATTGATCATTTTGAAAATTCCCGGGTCAGACTGACTCGGAAAGGGGTTAATTGGGGTCAAAGTCGGAAAGGGTCAGTTTTAACAGCATACTGGGTCAAGTTTGACCAAAATCCAGATCAGGTTGACACAGGTTTTGGCAAATTCAAACTTGACCTGGAATATGGTTGAAACTGACACTTTTTCAAATGTGACCTCAACGGACCCTTTCCCGAATCACTCTGACCCATGATTTTTAAGTGTATACCTTCCCCTTCCCTTCCCCTTCCCTTCCCCTTCCCTTCCCCGCCCAGTCACCGATATCTAAGGAAAAAACCAAAGGAAATGTGTTTGTGCACACGAAGGGATGATGGAACGTGATCTTACAATCATCTCCCTTGGTTTTATTCCTTCGGTGCGTTCTCCCACCTGAACGTCTCTGTGCTGCCGCCTCCTGCTCCGTCATGTTCTTCCTCGCCAGCTTCTTCATCTGTGGAGAACAAAATAGTGATTCACCTGTCACATCAAGGGCCACATAATGCTTATGAAAATAAGGATGGTAATGATAATAAGAATGGAACCTTATAAGTGCAGCGAGAAGGCGACTTGTTCATCTCACCAAGACGCGGCCTGCTTAGGACAACATTTTAAGAAGACGAGTTGTTCGAACTCTAGCCAAGGCGTCTTATCTAGGAAGAAAGGGCATAACTCGCCCAAGCATTTTGTTTACTAAGGATGAGAATGTGAGAGGTTTTAAATTCGGCCAAGCGTCTTGGTTTACTAAGGATGAGATTATAACTCACCAAGGTGCCTTGTTTTAGACGAGTTATTAAAACTGCTAAAATGAATTTTCACTATAACCAAGCGCTAGTCACCTTCCCGTTTATGATGATGACACCTGCATAATCGAGTTGAACAAGTATCCTACTCCCTGTACTTGTAAGCATCTGTATAACCACTGTAAGTAAAAATAACTTGATTTAACACGATTTCCCTCGGAATTTAAAGTGTTGTTATTTTCTTAGAAATATTGTCGAGAACCACAATCGATACCTGTTTTTGAAGAGTGTTTCCGAAGCATTTCATCGGAGTTGTCGTCAAAAGTTGTTCGTGGGGTTTCAAACCCCCTATCCAAATTTCTGCCATCACACGTGGCTATCACATCGACAACTTCTGTCGACGAAGTTTAAATGTGAGTCTCATGACTATTTCCTTTCTTGCGATTTTGTGATACTCTCTAATTTCTCGGAATTAGACGATAGTCACTTAGATTTCAATTATTAAAATCTCATTCACCGAAAAAAAGAGTACAGTATTTCCACATTCAATGATTTTTGTTTTGTTTGAATGAACAGCAAAATAAGTAACAGTGTTATAAATCTTATTTGCCGTCTATTTTGTTTTCCAACCTCTTTTTGAAGTGGAATTGAAACATTTCCCGGGAAACATTTCTAGAAGTTCAGTTACTATCGTAATCTTACTCTACTTTATCTACATTTTATACCAGGAGTGTAAGGAAGATTTCTCTACTATTTCAGAGGGTAAAACTAACTGTATTTCGAGGACACTAACTACAGGTGACATGACACTTCCAGTGCCTTTGCGATCGATATCTTTGTTGGTAATAATATACATGTAGAACGATAAATCTATAATGTATTATCGAGTGTCTGCCAACATTCGGAAACATGTAAATTAAAATAAGCCAACACCATTATCAATCAGAAATACCTAATTCAGAGTTTTTTTATCAGATGTCTGATTTTTTTTCACTTATTGAATGAGAGCAAGGCATGTTCAAAAAGTATAAAAACAATTCGAAAAAAAATTGCGTCGTAACTTAGTGAATATTTTGTTTCATCAGATATTGGTCAAGTGAATAAAATTATTTGGTAGCGTCCAATAGGTCATGTTTGATAGACTTGAGAAAGATGCAAAGAAATAATGAAAAACTTTAATTTTGTCAGTTTCGCCTTTCAAGGTTTCATAGAAAGGTAGAAGAGTTGAAATTACCCTTTTTGTTAGATGTTCGTTGATTGTTGTAGAGATGTGATGTTTCAGTCACAACTGGTGTCAAGATTAACTGATAATTAATTGAATGATTTTTCGAAAGACGTCTACTAGAAACAAACAAGAATGTTAAGTCAATTTATATCTGACCATGTTTTTTTTGGGGGGGGGGAGTGGGTAGGACAAATGTAAACAATTGAATCAACATGTTATATCAATTATTATCGCATGAAGTGTATCATTCTAATTCGATTGCACATCTGACGTTTGATCAGGTAAATCTGAGTGATGGGGAGGTGGCCTACATAAGTTTGATGAAGGTTGCGGTCACTTACTTGTTCTTTCCTTACCTTTGCTCGTTGGTTCTGGAACCAGACTTGGACTACCCTCACGCTGAGTCCAGTCTCCTTGGCCAGTGTTTCGCGGACCTGGAACAACAAAGGTGGAACAGAAGTTTTAAGTAACTCAAACGGCGGTTTCCTGGGAGTTACTACATCCAAATTTCTACAGTCCTTGTCATTGTTTTTCCATGCACTTTTACTATTGCTTTCCTCTTGTAGGTCGTTTAAGGATGACAATAGAACTTCGCTTTGAACAGATATACTAAAGAGAACCCGTCTGACGGTGTGGCGCCATTTAGTTCGAAGTTTAGTTTCCGAATGTAGAATGTAGATACTCTACTGTTTTCAGAGTTGTTGTGACTACTTGCTTTTATAAAATAAGTACCGTAGGGTCTTTGTCATATTGATAGGCCCTACTATTGGTATTACATGGTTTCATTTGCTTCAATTACTAACGTAATACATAATTGCACAAGGTTTCGTCATACTCCTTAAGATGAGTAAAAATGAAAAAAAAAAAAAAGACCGGGCATTAGTGTAAAACTAATGACTGGTTATATTTCCCATCTCAGGGAATGATTTGGAAATTATAAGAAGTGAAAAATCAATGATGACCGTTACATGATAACACCCCACACGCACACATCGTATGTATTTGTAAGTATTATCATGTATGTGCATGTATGTGTACGTGACTGTGTGTATGTATGTATGTATGTATGTATGTATGTATGTATGTATGTATGTGTGTGTGTGTGCATGTGTACATGTATGTATGTATGTATATATGCGCGTATGTTTATATGTTTGTATATATCCATCTATTTATCGTACCTTCCTGCATGGTTTCGACGACACTTCAAACGAGGCTTTGAATGCTCGCCTTTGTTGTGTTGTCAAGATTGTTCGTGGTCTCTTCGGGCCTTTCCTTCCATCTTGTGGACTTGATTTTGAAGACACTATTCACACGAAAATAAAATAAATCAAGTCATAATAAAATTATTGGAATTATGTACAACCCGTTTATATTCATGTTATTTTGCCTGCAAATCCTAGCTCCCTTTTCATTTATTCGGTAATGTTTAGTCAAAATGTGAAAGCATAGTATGTATACACGTATCAACAAAGTTCACAACATGGAAGTGCAAAATTAATAGAACATAATGGGTAAATATTATATACTCTTTATTACCACATTACAATACGTTTAAAATAATGATTTACTTTGATTTTTATGATGAGCTTGAATTACCAGATTGCGTATAACAATTTAACTTTGACCACAGTTTAAAATATCTTAGCTGTATAATCCTCCATGCTCTAAGTGTCTTTGATAAGGTCTAAAAATGAAGCCCTGAAAAAAAATGTACTTCAAAGTGAGGCATTTAGTGCTTTAAAAGAGTGAAAAACCAGTGTGACTTTCTTTTGACCCGGTCTGTCTCCTGCCATAAAATATTGTGTCACATGTCTGACTAACTGAAACTCTGGTGGAGTACTAATTTGTTTATCCATGCATACCATGCCAGTGGAACCATATCATTCCAAACTTTTGTATGCTAATATGCATGTTTTTGTCCATATAAGCAATACTATGGAGCTCAGATATCAAAGTTTGACATTTTTTTTCATTGAAGTTCGACAATGTTAGGCTTTATCATTACTATAGCGTTTTGTCTTGTGTAATTTCCTAACTAACACAATATCCCCCACCTTTTTGAGTATCGATGGAATGTTCTTTCGTGTAGTCGTCTTTGCAGTAGAGTCTGTTCTCTTTCAAGACGAATTCGTCTCCCTTCTTCAGCTGCTGTTCGCAAATCACGCACGTGAAGCATCGCAGGTGGTAAACGTTGGAGAGCGCCCTCATCACGAGCTCGCTGGAAGGAATTGACTGCATACACGCATTGCACTTGGTCCCGAATAATCTGCAGAGAAAAGGAAAAATGAGAAGGAGGAACTTGTAAATGTGATATCATCGTATCATCACTGGATACTAGTAAGCGGTACAGAAATAAATTCCTGCAAATCATTTTCAAAATTCTCACTCGAGGTAAAATACAATCATCACCCTCGTTTAATAATAAGCAACCCCCCCTCCCCCAAAAAAACATATCTACAGATCGTGAGTCCGTGTACCGCGTATCGACATTATAATTCGTTGATTTATATATTCGTCGAATATGAGAACTCCCAAATAATGTACCACACATAGAAGTTTGATGAGTACCCTAGATAAGAAACAGGCCTTTCAGTTACTGATGTCACTATTGGAAAGAAATATATTTTATACCTTTCATCACGTTCATATAACATCATTGGTGTTGACATTTTCTTGTGTGAACTATTTTTAAATGTATAATAATCCAATAGTTATTTCACAGAATGAAAATACTACTTTACAGTACTTTCAACAAAAGCTGCATATGACACGTACAAGGCCTTTTAAGAACAAAATAAATACATCACCTCATTACATACATCATAAATTCACAATTATTTTGTATATCCTGGAGGAATACGCCACATATCTCGGATTTCATGTATGGTATGTCATATACTATATCGTATATTTCATAAATGGTATAAATCATATGGAAGGAATATAATTCTGATGTCATAATTAGATCATATGTCGATATCATCATTATAAAAAATATATATAAGCCATTTAATGATGTGTATTACCTCATACCATAACGGAGCTCAACTATACGTTGATAGTTTAATAGTTATTTTGTAATTGCCTCATTCTTTTTTTTTAAACCTTTTTTATAATTTTGTTTTTTATCTGTTTTCTCTTTCTATGATCTCCCAGTCCACAGTGCACATTATAGCCGTATTATTGGGACAATTAAATGTACTGTATTTTCCTCAATCCATTTAACTTTGCTATAAATGTATTTCTGTATAGGCCTACATAGCACAGCATAATACATGTATGCATTTTGTATGCTTATATCGACTTCCAATCGAATGAATTCCATGGGCCTATATATGCATCTACATTAAATGGCATTGTTATTTCTAAATCCACACAATTTCCTGACACTGGTCAGTCTATTACGTCTACTTTGCATAATATTGAGCATCTCTCGTCAACAAGATTTGCGAAAAAGAGGCGAAAAACGGCGATAAAAGGAAATTATTGGAATTGTGGAGTGCCATTGGAGCTTAAAGGCGGCGCGCGCGTGTCTCCATTGTTCGCCCGGCACGCGGCCTTCAGCCAAGCGAGCAACAAGTCTCTCCGTCACACTATAGGGACCTCTGTGGGGCTCTCTACCACGCTCTTAAAAGATTCATTCTACCATGAAAAGTCTTAGCATTCAAAGCCTTGTACTAACAAAAGATGCGTCATGTACAGAGAGAGAAAGGAGGAGGAGGAGGAATGAGTTGGGAGAGCCACCAACTTTTGACATCATTTTTTCTACTTCTATTTACGATAACTTTCTCGATTTGTTGCTTCTGGCACAAACTATGGATATTTAAAATCATTTTTTTCTTGCTTCTGCTCTCTAGTTTCCATTCATATGTAGTCTGTCAGTCCCCGCTATTTATTTCCACACGTATTCAGTCAATCCAAATACTATACCTTCAGTACATATAATTGTTAAGAAATACGTGTAATATATGATATGTATTTTCTTTTTAGTTATTTCTATTCGTCCATGTCCTTATTTCGATATCATTTGTTCTGAGTGGATATCAATTCCCTATTGCTTTCAAAGTCGTTTCTCCTCAAGACATCGGCTATAGCATAGTTTTGTTCAATATGCTTCCTTTTTATTTTGTTATTGTTTATTATTCTTTCACTATTTTACTTTGTTGGCAATAAAGGCATATTCATTTGTGTTTTATAATGCAAAACATGTGTATACTCATGCACAAACGCATAAATGAGTACAAAATACACCAATGCCTACATTTGCAATGATCATGCATAGCTGGATTTGAATATAAACTCAAACATTATTACATGTCACTTGACACTTTAATATTGTTTCCCGTCATGTTCTTCTCATCTTTTTCCTCACAATCTCGATCTTCCCCTCAAGTTAAGCTTTTCTCCTCCATTCTTGCTTCAAAATCATAATCCTGTCGATTCCATTCCCTTTAAAAAATACAAATACTGACATCTCGGAGAGACCTGGAGAGTCTAAGAGACACAATTGCTGTCAAACATGCATGCTTCATTTATTAGCTGTGACAGGAATTGAAGTCATTACAGACAATGTGTATATCTAATCACTGGGATACACAGTATGTAAAATGTTTTATTCATGTGCTTGCTGGAAGGTAAGAACGTGAAATTTCCCTCAAGCTGAAGAGTGCCTTAATTGAGTAGTTGTCCTGATTGTAATGATTGTTTTGATGATCAAACCGTTGGCCTGTTTTTCTTGTTTCTCCTGACTCGTAAAAGGCTGGAAGGAAATCCCAAAACAGAACATTTCTCGATCAAGCTGGTTTGAACCATACCACTCTAGGCTGTAAAAGGTATTAACAAATCTCATATCCATCAACATTAATAGGGCCATCAATCTTAAATGATTACGTAAAGAGTAAGTTGAGTTGCCAAGTTGGAGAATGGGACTGAAGATTCAGTGCAAGTTTAATCACAAGCTGATGTTATGCGTAACACTCCTTTTTGCGTCATATAAATAAACGAGGGGAAACTTACATATTTTTTCCCTGACGACTGCCACAAATAAACAGAGAATTGTGACTTTAACCTATGGACATTTTTCGGGTTTCCGTATGAAATTACAATTAACAATACATATACCGGCAATGTTCATTCCACTTTCGCAAGTTTCTGAATATTGAGACCAATACAGGGAAATTGTGAAGTACACCATAATAATTTCCTTCAAGAATTTAACTTCGGATTATCTTATGTTTCATTTAAAATTCACTCCACATTCGTTTTTAAGTAAATTGTCCTTTTGCTTTAAGTCATCGCCATTATTGTGTGTGTGTGTGTGTGTGTGTGTGTGTGTGTGTGTGTGTATTTGTAAGTTTGTGTGTGTGTATGTGTTTATGTATGTACATGTATGTATGTATGTGTGTGTAGTGTGTACAATATGTA
>JZLH01S0608107.1:22699-34340 GCA_001188425.1 Eucidaris tribuloides | reverse complement strand
CATGTAGTAGTATTAGTGTGGTTGGTACACATATTGTGTTAAAGTAGCAAGGTGTGATATCGGAGTTGTCGGAACAAATTATGGCATTATTACCCCGAGGTTTTTTTTTCTCTTTAATGGCATAAGTTTTTAATCTTTCAGAAATGGCAAGAGATATACATGGAACCTCATTGTAACTGACGTATATCTCTTTTGTATTCATCTGAAATGTATATGACAGATATCAATACAAAATGATGTAAATACCTGTATGAACATGAAGTCATGAACAATGGCATATCATACACTGAAAGAAACATTAGTACCCAAGTTTAAAATCTGCACTTAAACTTAAACATTTTCTGTAGTTTGAGCAAATTTTGATACTTGATTTGCATGGCATGCCCAAACAGTTTACAGCAAAATCAATTTGCATTCATTGGTTTATGAAGAAAGTTGTTGCTGTGCAAGAAACGCTACAAATACTGTTTTCACACATTTTCATTTTTCACATAATTCCTTTGAGGTACGGTATACCGGTAATGTCAATTTCAGAATAGAGGTTTAATTTCAACATCAGTAAAACTGTGGAATATGTCAAGGAACAAAACATCAGAAAATTAATGAATAAAAACAGAAATACATAAAGGCCAAGTATAGTTTTGTTCATTCATATAGCCTTTCTATCGATCTTTCAGAAAGTATAGCATTGTAATGAAGTTATCAGAAAACGACAGCAAAACAACTAAAAATTGTTTGTAGCGACATATTGTGATTTGTGAATAATCAGAGATAATAAAAATACATGTCTCTAGCAAATTCCACCGCTAGATGTCCTCCAGGACGTCTAGAATTTGATGGAACATGGGTACCAAAATGTGTAAAATACAAAATTTAAGATATAAATTGTCGTGGTAATAGTAATGGGTATTTAAACACATAAAAGTAATGATAAGATTAAAGGGGAATGAAACCCAGACATCTTCTTGCATTCAGAGAATAGGTAGCAGTAAGATAAAGAAAATTGTGAAAGTTTGAACAAATTTGACTGAACCGTTCAAGAGTTATAAATATTCAAAGTTTACATAATCCTTATGTATGGAGGATTCTTAAATTGGCAGCTCTACCACTTTTTGAGATGAAAGTGTGGAGAACTCCCCATTGGCTTTGTACACAAATTTCCACTTATTCTCATTTTTTATGAAATATCTGATTGCCTCTTGTTTGTTGTACAAGTATGTCCCAGCAAAAATGATTTGTACATGTGTTCTGGAAGAGTTTGATTACCTTCACAACTAACCTTTCAGAAAAACGTAAATTTGTGAAAATTTGTGTACAAAACCAATGGGGAGTTCTCCACACTATCATCTCAAAAAGTGATAGTGTTGCCAATTTAAGAATCCTCCATACATAAGGATTATGTAAACTTTGAACATTTATAACTCTTGAACGGTTCAGTCATATTTGTTCAAACGTTCACCATTTTCTTTCCCTTATTGTTATCTATTCTCTGAATGCAAGCAGATGTCTGGCTTTCATTCCCCTTTAACATTATGTCAACTTGTAATGAAGTATACAAATCCCAAATATTACTGTAATCGCTTTACGGGGAGGAGGTACATGTATTATTACATCCTTTACAACAAAATGACATTAACCAACCTCTGCACTTTTGTCGGAAAAGGCCTGGAGAATTCTATTTTGGCCAAAACTTGCTGTTGGAAGATATATCAGTTTCCCATTATTGGGGTACTCTACCATGCATAATATGCCGCAAATGTGGCACCAACTCCTTGAGCCATGCTTGTACAGCGGCAGATCTCCTCCCCATCCATCTTGATACACAGGTCATCTGGACGGAAATGATGACTTTTGATGACCAATGTTGGAGTCGGCCCCTCAAGTTCCTAGAAATTGTAAGAAATGCATGTATACCAAAATTATTTAGGTTTATATTTCCTCCCAACACATATTACATTCAACATAAGACTGCAGTTATATTGCACTAATTTATGAACACTCAACCATGAATTTGTTATTCTTTCAGAAAATTAGTCTGTAATCTAGTGTTTTCCCTGATAGGATAGAAGGTAATGAAGTTCTCGGCACAGTGTGTTATCACTTACTACAATGACATGTATAGTGATATTCAGATTATGATGAAATGCCCACCCGGCAAGTCACAAATCATGCATACCGTGAAATTAATACACTCACATGACCTAAATCATACGTTCGCTGGTTATACATTGAAGACTGTTTTATAAACATACCCCTGGCAGCATTTGATTTTCTGTATAAAGTTTGAGCCTCCAGTTGCTAAGAAAGATGTGGACCAGGACTACAAGCATACTCATGACCCAATACCGTGCCACTATGCAATTCAAATTTTGTACCCCATGTATTTTCATGCCACATTGCTTTGTGAAAAACAAAAATCAATCTTTTCCTATCACTTGATGATGATCTGTATAATTCCCATGTGCTACCTAAAAAAATTCTCATACCCATCATCTGAATATTGATGCATACACATACATAGCTGCCTACACGTCTCAGTAGAATCAGTAATAGTACTGTTTGAAATGAGTAACACAGGTCAATTGTGCATAGAAATACATTGTATTTTTCGTCAGCAAAAAAATAGTACAGGTATTCTTAAGTTCACATCAGCTACAGCTGTGTAAGGGTTGAAATTGGTAATTACTCAAATTAGTAACAACTTCCAGCTATTAATCCAATTCCAATATCGTGTGGTATAGAATACAGAGTAAAAATGTAAGATTGATTTTGTTGTGTAAAGTATGTGTCACTACTACTTACCTTGTCAATCACATGTGATGTCCTTTTCTCCAAGAAGCAGAGGGAGCAGGAGACAGCAGGCTGTGACAGTGAGATCTGAAGCAAAACAAAACACACACACAAAATATAAGCAAAAGCATTGATTTGCATTTGTGTGCATATAACATGGGAGGATAACGTGTACAATAAACAGTTCAGGCAATTTATTTGGCAAATCATATCTATTCAGCCTCTCTCATGACTACAAATGTAAGAATAAGATGAATTATAGAGCCGGTCAAATGACTGCAGTCAATACCTCCACAGCTAGTACGCACTCTTACCCAATTGAATTTCAGTTGAACAGCCTCATGCATGCATGCATGTACCCAATCTGATCAGAAATTCTTAAAAGTGTAACAATACCCTGGATAATTATGTTTGCCCTACAAAATTGTAGAAATATTCGAAAAAAAACAACACACCGGGACTAGACAAGTTTCAAATCACCGCCGACAAAGACATTTATAAATCGCTCGGTCTCGAGCAATAACGAAAACAAAATGTTAATCGTGCTTATTCTTTTCATACAAATAATAATACATTGTTATATTTCACAATTAATACAAATACTCACTTTTAACACTCGTAAACTTTCCCGACGAAAGAATGAACGCAGTAACCCAGGAACAGAAAAATGATCAACGTGCGTCCCAATGGGTACGGGCAGTGCATGTAGAATGACCCGTTCGTAACCGGCCGCCCGCCGGATATGTGCTGGACTTGTGTAAACAATGGCCCTTTGTTGTTCAATTACGCCGTCTCAATTTTAGCGCCCATTTGGAAGATACGCATTGCCAATCTCTCCTCTTCACAAATAAGAACGTGTATCAAGCATGAGCATACATTTCATATAATACTGTAAAATCATCAAAATACAAAGCAAGTATAATGTTATATTATATATCTGGTAGTAGGTTAATTCTTTTTGAAGAAGAGAAATTTCCCTTGACCGTAATCACTCGGGTTGCCGATCAAACGTCGTGCTCATTCGTTGATTGGTCAATCAGTGTGTGACGATCGTAAACATTAGTATTCTTTTCACAAGTACGTTAATTAAGGAGTCCAAACCAAAAAAATAACAAAAATGAATAATATGATAAAATAATTGACTTAGTGCACTAAACCATGAAGAAAAAAATCATTATGGCTGAAGCATAATGGAATCATGCAAATAATACACCACACAAGTACCCAACACTAACACCAACTATCTCACAATACTTCGATAAAGACTACGATGGGGTGCAAATGTGCACCCCGACGACTCTGCACCCCTACGCGTGCAAATGTGCACCGTACACCACATCCCGCTCTTTCAAAGGAGCTTATTAGCTCCCTAGGCTGAATGCGACCGGAAGAGCTTCTGTGCGCACCCTATCTGCACTCCTAGTTCTTAGTGTGAAGGATCAGTTGGCAATTTCCGCGGGAAATACCCTGTATTTCCGCATCTAAGGCGGAAACTACTGGAAATATGGAAATTACCTGAGTAATTACAGGGAAATACTCGGGAATTAACGTGGGCAATACCTAAGGCCGTGTTACTCTTGAAGTTGTACTAGGTCAACTAAGAAGCCATTAATGACAGTTTCATCTTGGGCCTCTTCGTAACAACAACCATCTTCAACTGATACATTTCAGATGAAAGCTCTGTAAAACCTCTTTTCAATTTTGATAATTAATTCAGTTTATTTCCATACTGTTCAATACATACAGTAGTTACACTGTACATTATCGGTGTTAACTGTGGGGTGCAGCCCTATCTTGCCTGAATATATAAGGGTAAAAATCTGACATCTGTCAATGGGGTGTGCCTATTTTTAAAAGTGTTCTGGATTTATGGAGCATTCAATATTTTGCGGACTGAATGATTGACAAATTTTCTAAATAAAAGACAGGTGATTTAAAATTTCATACTTTAGTATGATTTGGCTGTGTAGAAATTTGTCCCACGCAATCCATAAATGAGCCCTTGTTCTCCCACCATCACTTAAGTTAGTTTTTTGCTGTATTTGTGTGTTGAATCAACAAGCCTTAGTTCTGAACAACAATCTCTATACATTTTGAGTTATTATCCTTCAAGAATAAATTTTTTATAGTATTTCCCAGTATTTCCCGGTATTTCCCGTTTTGTCAAAAAATAAGCAAGGCGCGTTTACCCGGCCACCTGACAATGGATAGGCTGGTCAAAAAACTTTGGAAGCAAAACTGAGTTGCAAGGAAAAAATGTGATTGATGTTATTCCACCGCCAAAACTGAAAAGGGAAAAACACACGCTTTATTGGTCGGAAAGCAGTGGTAACTAGATGCAAAATGTGAAAGGATGAGTACGAAATTGACATGTTTTCTTGTGGTCTACACTTTTTTACATAAGTCGCTTGTTTCAACAGATTTATTCACCTACCGGAAATTAGTCTTAACCCAACAGTAATAAATTTTATTTTAAAAAATTATAAAATTGCCATTTTGTCCCCGAAATTGACAAAATAAGAATGTATATATAGAGTCAATTAAAACCGCTGAACAGAGTAAAAAATCTAAACTTTTCACTAAGACAGTTTCCAAGAAACTTGTGCAATAGTGGGAAAGTTTCATTTCTGGAACTCCAACACGCAATTTTTTAAACTAAAAATGATGAATAAACATTTTTGGCCTCAAATGACAAATTTGATCAAAAGACCAAAGCTGACATTGATAGAAAATGATGTTTTAATATTTTTCTAATTAGCAAGTCATGCGTTCCCAACATAAGAATTATTTTTTGCCCTCAAATCTCACTTTTAACCCCAAATGATACAAAATGATTTTTTTGGCCCCAAAATTCCCCGTAATCAAAAAGGTCATGATTGTACAAATTATGAATACTTTGAGAATCAATTACACTTGTCAACTTCGATGTCCTCAGCACAAACTTAGCAACCACCACTGAAAATTCAGTACAGGAATTCAAAAAAGTGATTTTTCAACCAAATGTGTATTTTTTAAGCCCATAATGGCTAATGACCAAAACGAAAACGATTGAGCAGCATAATCCGCTTGCCAGATATCATGTGCAAGTGTTCTAAGTAGATAGGCTTGCACCAAACTTTGGAAGCCAATTCTAAATTAAGAGAAAAATCTTTTTCACCCCAAACTGAAAAATATTGCACATTTTGTCCCGAAATAGAGACAAAATATTCAGAATGTTGTATTCAGAGTGAATAAAACGCGCTAACTCACGAGTCCTCTATAGACTCTTTCACTCAGACAGTTTCCAAGAATAATTGGCAATAGTGGGATAAATTTCATTTCTGAGACACCAACATCCCTGTTTTTATCTAAAATGATGAAAATATCATTTATTGGCCTAAAATGCCAATTTGATCAAAAGACCAAGGCTGACATTGAGAAAAGAGATGTTTTAATCATCTAGTAATTTTCTATTACCAAGTCTGCATTTCCCAAACATTTAAAAAGTGTTTTTTGCCTAAAATCTCACTTTTTACCAAAAATGATGAAAAGTGACATTTTTGGCCCCAAAATGCCCTCCAAATCAAAATGTCATGATTCGTATCAATGAGAATACTTTTAGAAATCAATACACTTGTCAATTACGATCGTCCTCACGCAAACTTTGCCACCACCATGGAAATTCCAGTACAGAATTCTAAAAATTGATTTTTGACCAAAATAGATATTTTTAGCCCCAAAATGGCTGAAATGGCCAAAACGAAACGATTAAGCACAATATTCCTGCTTGCTAGATATCGGCGCAATTTTCTAAGTAGATAAGGCTTGCTAAAACTTTGGAACCAATTCTGTATTACAGAAGAACTATCTTATATTTCACCCAAAAATGATAAAATTTCACATTTTCTATCAAAAAGTAGCCAATCTGACTAAAATGTCTGAAAAGAGGTAACTAAGACTGCTTTCATTGGAATCAGCATCCTCTTTTACATAAGTCAGGGCTATTTCACCTTACTCATGCACAGTTTTGACCCCCAAATCAGATTTTTACCAAAAATGATAAAAATAGTCATTTTTTTGCCTAAAAATGGCCAAAACCCTAAAAATGTCATGAGTGCGGTCAATAAGACTGCGTTTTTCGGATTCAGCACAAAATTATACATAGGATAAGACTTTCAAACCTTCCCCAGCAAAAATTCTGATTAAAGCCAGTTATCTCCTAGGGTAATGCTGTACAGTAAAGAAAAAGAAAAATCCGCCCGACCGACCCTACAGAGTATCTTTTATAAAATGGCATTTGTAGTACAACCAAACATTTTCACTATTACATGTATGTATACGAACATGAATCATAATTCAATGTATTTAATTCCTATTTTCATATCAGTGAGGTGAACTCTTTTTCCGAGCTTCTTATTTTCTTCGCAAGCTGATGATGAAGTTCGCACACGCGAAATTAGGTCAGCTCAGCAGCAGATTGAGTTGATTTTTGTTTTCCCCTCTTTGCAGTTTCGAGGCCACAAAACTTGTGATCGCATTATAGCCATTGTTTTTACATTAATCGACGTCGTGTAATCTGTATTTCACCTTCGAACCCGCCTGTGAAACCGATTGTAGCTCGTTTACCTGCTCTCGACGAGAACAATACCATCCCATTGGTGTTATTCGGCGGGGATATCTTCATGTCGGCAAAGAGCGAGTCAAACATGGTAAGTGAATTTAGCCTCATTGTGCAACGAATTGTATTCGTCGTGCCATTATCGTAACGTGAGGGAGGGGGGATGGGGGCAGTCACCACCCAATGGAAATATTGGGGCAAACATAACATTCTGCCCACCCCCATAATTTTGACAACTTGACTGAACGTGTAAATACAAGAATATGATTTAAAGAGCAGTGTAAGGCACTACAAAACAGTGTTTCTATAGTTTAACAAATCTGGGCTACACGTTTTACCCTTGCTACCACCAGACACCAGTGTCTCTGATAATTAGGTCTAAAATTCCAGTTTCCCCCGTAGACTGCTGTGTTGCAGAATTTCCGTCAGCTGAAAATAATTTTATGATTTATAAGATTTATTTGTACACATTTTACGAATGACATCATAAATGTCTGAAGTTTTGTATTGTAGGGTATTTATTTGTCCATTCAAGGGCCATTCAAACACTGTCGGATATGCCATATAGCAAAGTTTGACAATGTGTTAAATGAAGATTTCACAGTGTTATGTACCATCTTTAACACAAAAAACAAACATACAAATTTCAATTTGACTCGCAAAGCGCACCAGCGTGACAACATCTTTACTGCATTTGAGCAGATCTACATGCTTCCTAGAAATGTCTGTTTTGGGAACATTTTTTTCCGAAGGAAAAGAGGACATCGTGGTGGTTGAATATAGGAGTTGGTTAGACTCAATCAATTGACAGTCAAAACTGAAAACAAACATGAACATACATGCAATATTGAAACATATTACTTAAACTTTCAAAAGTTTTACACTTATACTGCCATATAATAATTCGACTAGATATAATCCGATGCACGTTGACAAAACGGTCGAGAAATCATTGTATATTTACCGACTCGACAAAAAATTTCGGATTTCCCCGTCTCATTGTTAACTGTTATTGCGACAAGTCCTGTATATTTATCGCTTGAGAGCGTACGAACTGTATGTTGGATTGAATACGTGCCAGGTCAAAGAGAGATTGTCAATTAAAGGGAAACAGATTATGGTAGTCCTCATTATAAAACGACACATCATGATACCGGAACTCTGCTGCGAATGTAATTTCATTGCTAAAGGTGTTGGCTAACATTTACCACAGTTAAAAAAATCTGAGCCACATGATTCCCCATGCTATCAGTGTCTTTGATGAGGTCTAAAAATGAAGCCCTGAAAAAAAATCGTATTTCAAAATGATTATTTAGTGCTTTAAAACAAGTGAAAAAAGTAAATTGACCAGATTCACTTGCCCATTTCCTCCCATAGACTTACTGTGTGTACACCTAGGCTATTAAAAACTTGCCCCGAGTTTTAATTGTTTATTCATGCATAACTTGCCATTGGCAGTGTAACTTTCCAAACTTTTGTATTCTTGGGTGTTTATTTGTCCATTTGAACACTACTATGTAGCTCAGATATCAAAGTTTGACAATTTTTTTAAATTGAAGCTCCACAATGTTAGCCTATCACTTTAACCATTTCCTCTGTGTTGTACAACTCTCAGAGAAATGCTGTGACAGCGAGTTATATTTCTTGTGTATACTTTTAGGTTCAAACTGATGACCATTTATCATTATACAGTGACGGTAGTGACCAAATATCAAGGTTATCTACACTGTATCAGGGGTCAGGGGTCAGAGGTATGTGTGCAATATTTATTGTACTGCTAATTTTGTTTCCTTGTTTTTTATACGCGGTGAGCGTCCTCTCGTCTCTTGCTCTTGCCCTCCTTCCTTTCTATACATTACTCTCTCTCTCCCCCATCCTTTCTCTCTTAATTCTTCCTCTCTCTTTCTTTCTTTTTCTCATATGGACAGGGGGTTACAGCATTAAATTAAATTCTTTTAGGATTCTTCTCCTTTTCTTTCTCTCTCATATTTTCTTTGTCTCTGTTTTAGCTGTGGTGAGCCTGATCAGTTTGTCACGGACGGACATTTAAGAAACTTTGAAAGTTTAAGGGCTTGTAAAAATTAAGTAGTAAAATTTGTCAAGTTTGTGTATGGTTCATTGTAAAGGGTAACACTAGAATTGTTAGATGTTCATAGAATTCTGTTCCCATGGTACCCTATTAAAGATAGAATCCATTAAATATTCAATGTCACGGACGGACAGGATAGAAATGGGTTTCTACACTTGTCAATGATCTTTTGTTCTTTCTATCTAAACGAAACAATGTTGACAATTTCTTTTCATTGCAGATGTTAGTCTAATAAGCTGACTTCCCTGACATATGTATGTAATTTTGAAGCAAGCTGCACCTTTTCACTAGAAACGATACAAAAGTTTGTCAGGCGGACGGACACTTCCAGTGTCACGGACTGGAGCATTTGCGTCACGGACGGACATTTTTCTTGTACACAAATGGCATTAATCCCAATTAAAATTGATATTTCAGCCAGATTCCAGTATCATATCACTAATAAACTTGAAAAGATGAATAAAATAGAAATTTTGTGTGTCCGCAGGACACAGATGCCCCAGCTATGGTGCAGTCAGTAAGCATTTCTTATTGAGTGTATGAAAACCATTTTGCATGAGCTGTGACCTTTGACCTTTGAATTGCAGACTCAAACTTCAACTTGACTTGTATTTTAGTGTCATCTACCTACATACCATTTTTTTTTTAAATTCTCTCAAATATTTATCAAGTTATCACCCCAAAACCATTTTGCATAATAAGCTGTGACCTCTGACCTTTTACCTGCAGACTCCAAATTCGAACTTGACTTGTATTTTATTGTCATCTATCTACATTCCAAAACATTTTTAAATTCCGTCGAATATTTATCAAGTTATCATCCAGAAACCAATCTGCATATATAATGAGCTGTGACCTTGACCTTGGACTTGCGGAATCTAAATTTGAACATTACCTGTAGTTTAGTGTGATCTACTTGCACACCAAAAATATTTAAAATCTGTCAAATATTTTTTAAGTTATCGTGCGGGAACAAATTAGGGGGACTGACGGACGAACGGAATGACGGGGCAACGCTGAATGCCTCCTTGAGACTTCGTCTGCGGGTGCATGAAAACACTTGTGTGTGAGTGTGTGTTGGGGGAGGGGTTATAATTGAGGGTATATTTATGAATTATAATACCATTTATTGGATTTATGTAATGAAATACCTCCCCAAACTGACAAAACACATTTACAAAATCATTGAATAAGAAATCCCCTATTGTACCATTGCAGTATAATGCAAATGTCTGTCCGTGACAAAATTTTGTCCGTCCGTGACAATATTCAAATTCATATTTAACATCTGAATATTTAATTGATCTGGGTTTCATACATACACATTATAGGTCTTTTGATGGTGAGATAGCTCAGCATGTTTTTGTTTAAATTTATTACTCCAGCAATAGAACAAAAAACTTTTAAATTTTCTTTCTGTCACGGACGGACAAATTTGCATAAACTTGAATAGAAAAATGCGATATCACCATTATCGTACAAATATTTCACAATATTTTTCTGCATTTTAGCAAACTGATGTTTCATCTATAATTACTTGCCAACAAAACACGAGACAATATTAAGATTGTCAAAATAGGACCAAATCAATATTTCTCAAAAGTGTCCGTCCGTGACAGTAGTGTTCAACACCCCTATTCGAAAGTGAGTCATTCCAGTCGCTTTCCGGACCTTACCAAATAAACAAATATGGATTTTAGTAACTTTAGATATCAATGAAAGATCTGGCAGTGATTACATCATAAGAATATCAAAATGATTTTTTTACCCCAATGCTCACTTTAACCGATCAGGCTCTGGTTCATTATGATTCTGTATTTTGATTACTATATATAGGCCTACAGTTGTTATATAGACAGTTGTTATATTGTCAGTTGGCTTAGTGGTAGAGCGTCCGCTTTTGGTCCGGAAGGTCGCGGGTTCGAGCCCCGGCCGGATCATACCAAAGACTTTTTAAAAATGGTACCTTCTGCTTTCTAGCCAGGCGCTCGGCATTCTAGAACAGAGAAGGGTAGTAATAACATTTATGTTATGCCTGCATGGCCCGCTGGTAGAGCAGTCTTTGTGACTGAAGTGGCTACCCTGGGTAAATAAGACGTTGTTGTTGTTATTATTATTATTATTATTATTATTATTATTATTATTATTATTATTATTATTATTAT
>JZLH01S0608107.1:3067-20259 GCA_001188425.1 Eucidaris tribuloides | reverse complement strand
CCCCCCACCGCAAAAAATATCTTCTTAGACATAATTAAGCTATTGTAAAGTTATCTTATGTTAAACATAACGCTAATGTACATGGCGCGCCATTTTACTTCATAATGCTGCAAATTTATGCAAATACGCATGTCAGAATGTTTGAAATTATGATTATATCATATTTCCATTATGACCTTAGAAACACTGGACATAGACACCAAAAATTACTTTTTGTGGTTCACAGGCTGCAAGATAGGACAAAAAATGCCACATGGCGCATTTTGAATTATGCAAAATTAGGTGTCTTTCCCCTATTAGGAAATTGTGGACTTTTTATCGTGTCAGTGCCTCAAAGAAATGCATTGTGGTGAAAAAAATCTGCTTGCCAATTCAGTTATGAAGTGAAAAGCTAAAATGACTGGACTAATAAGCCTCATTTCATTTACAACGAATTGTTTAGCTTCGTCGGCCATTATGTAACGGTGGAGAGGGAGGGGGCATCCCACCCAATGGAAATATTGGGCAAACATAACATTCTGCCCAGTGCCCCCAACAATTTTGACAACTTGTAAAATGGCATAAAACGTATTAATTGCAAGAATATGTTCTACCCGAGCAGTCAAGGCATTACAAAACATTCACTTTTTTGTACAATATTCAGTACATGTAATAAGAGTTCCGTACCAACCACAGCTGAACATAAAACCGCATACACTCTTAAAAAAATCCGGGTCATTCTGACTCGGAGGAAGATCCATGGGGGCCACACCTGAAAAGCAGTCATGTTTAACCACATTCCGGGTCAAGTTTTGCCAACAATCATCAATTACAAGTCAGTTTGACTCATATTTTGTCAACCTTGACCGGAATTTGGTTAAAATTGACCCTAGTTTCGGGGTGTGCCCCCAACGGACCTTCCGATGTCAGTCTGACCGGGATTTTTAAGAGTGTAGTAGCTATCTATACGCTAATAAATTTATATTTTATTATCATGTTTTTTATCAATTAACACAAAAAATAAAATAAAAAATACTAACTAAACATATGCAATTTCCAATTAGCGGAGCACTTAATCTTACATTTCAATTCGCCCCCGGAGCGCACCAAATTTTGACATTTCTTGCTTTTATCCCCCATCCCCCCGCCCCCTCCGAAAAGAAAAAAAATCCGAAAAAAAAACCTGATCGACGCCACTGCCTTAACGTTGGATGGATTAATGTATTATGCACTATGTTTTCACGTATCTGCGGGACCTTTACTGCCCCCCCCCCCCCCATGACAAATGGCCGAACTGACATTTGGGGTTTTGGAAGATATTGAGCAAAATGTATTAAAGCCCTAATTTTAAAGGCCGATCAGTGTCCTGTTAAGCAGCGGATTATAGAAACAAAGGACACTTCTATCATTTTTTTTGTTCTGTATGTTTATGTTAAACATGATGTGTGTATACTGAATCCCTACATTTATCTCAATTTTGAAAAAAAAAATGTCAGTTATGCCTTTTTTTTCAGGGGGCAGTATACTCAGTTGAGATAGATATGCATGTTACTGTATGTGAGCAGATCTACATGGCGGTCCCAAAATAGTCCTTTGGAACTTTTTTCAGAAGAGGAGGAGATTAGAAGATTATCCGAGATCATGGTTATTTGAGGATGTGGTTTAAAAATCACTCTTTCAAAGCTGAAAACACAACACGAACATATTGAAACTATATTTATCTTTTCAAAAGTTTTTCCATGTACGTATGATCCTACCTTACAATAATTCGACTAATACTAAACGTATGAACGCACCAACACTCGCCAGCTAGATATTCTCAGATGTAGGACGTAACGTTCGTACCAAGGAGAAATCATTGTGTATTCGTTAGACACATTCATGATTTCACTGCTCGTTGTTATTGCGACAAGTCCGCTTGTATATTTCATCCGGGAGAGCGGACAAACTGGTTGCTTAATTTTGCGATTAAAATACGTGCCAGGTCAAAGGGAGAATTGCCTCAATTAAAGGGGGACAATAACATGATTATGGTAGTCCTCATTATAAAACGACACATCATGATACCGACTCTGCTGCGATGTAATTTCCATTGTCAATCATTTCCTCTGTGTTGTACAACTATATAGAAGGAAATGCTACGACAATAATGTAGCTTCCGTAAGTTTCAATTATGGGTTTTTAGTAAATAACATTTAACATTGACCAAATATCAAGGTTATCTACACTGTATATAGAGGAGTCAGGGTCAGAGTATGTGGCAATAATAGACTGCTGATTTTGTTTCCGTCTTTTTTATACACGGGAGCGCGTCCCTTAATTATCTCGTGCTCTGCCCTCCTTCCCCCTCTCTCCCCCTCCTTTTCTCTTAATTCTTCTCTCTCTTTTTTTTCTTTTTCTCAGATGAAAAGAGTAACAGCATACACGTAAATTAAATTTAAGTCTTTTAGGATTGCTTCTCCTCCTCTTCCCTACCTTTCTCTCTCTCATATTTCTTCGTCTCTTTTTTAGCTGTGAGTGGATTATTCGTTTCATATTTCGATTACTATATGTATGTAGTTGTATATTGTCGTGTGTTTTATGTGATTTATGCCAGTGGAGGCCCAAATCTGTATTTTGTAAATCAGACAATAAATGATCTGAATCTGAATCTATAATATTGTAATTACAAGAATACACAGTTACGCGATAATTACTTGCAGAACAACATCATTTTTGATAATAGCTGCCCTTGCAAACCTTCTGTGAACAGCATGCTATTTGTCTAAAAATGTCACTATGGACGGCGAGAGTAGTTGAAAAACAACAGAACACGTCAGTTTTTGATCAAATCTGCTTACACAAATCGCCCGACTGTTAACAAAGTAACTAACAACATCATTCGTATGTGGTTACATGCCATCTCAACCGTAACTCAGCAACTGAGTTGACCAGTCGGCGCTATTCAAATGCCAATCCCTCAAACTTTGTTATTGTATATAAAGTGTATTAGTCCCACAAAATAATGGCAAATGTAATTTACTCTCACCTGGCCAAACTATTGCAGTATAAAAGTGAATTAAGTCCCAAATGCCAAATGTTAAATTTACTCTCACATGGAAAGTAATGAAATGCTGAAATTTTGATGAAAATTCCACATCAAACCAGTACTGTTATTCTCTGTTAAACACTTGTTTCTCTTTAATCAACCATGCTTCAAGTACAAATTCATGACATAGCCTTCCACTCGTACATACTGTCCATCTGCCATGCGGACATGTTTGAGTTCTCGCAACGCAGGTAATTTGAAACAATTTTCAAACGTTTGAGGTTGTTTTCGATGTCTGCACAATTGACATCAGGGCGGCGCCAGAGGTAATCATTAGGGGCGAAATCCGTCGAGAAAAATTTGCGCCGGCCGGAAAAAAAATGTTCCCCGCGCCAAACAGCGAGTGGAACGAAAATACAAAAATGCACCCCCCCTCCTCAAAAAACAGCAACGAGCGAAACGCTAAAAGTCGTGTGGGGGGGGGGTTGTAAAATTTCCAGCCAACTAGAGAGCGAAAATGTAAAGAGTGGGTGTGAAACATTTTATTCATGCCAAAAATCTTAATTGGGGGCGGAATTTTCAAAAACAATAGGAAAAGCCCTCTGATACTTTTCTCGTTTTCAAAACAATATTAGGGGAGCCCCCCCCCCCCCCCCCCCCCCCCGTGACGCCGCCCTGATTGCGTATGACCATATTTTTATGGAGATTGATTGAAAAATATGAGTATCAACCAAAAATAATACTGGACTTTTCAATTAGGGCATTCACATTACAAATCTTCGCTGAAGTTTAGAAACTTCGAGAAGTTTGCTCTAAGTGTGTGGAGTGCATGTGTTTTCAGATTCGTTGACTGGCAATAATGGGGATTTCGACCCTCGCCTATTAGTGACAAGCACAGACGTCAAATTGTCATGAATGTGGGTATAATCAGTTGATCTTTCTAAAAAAAAAAATCCCCGCGTAATAAGAAGTGAAGACCAAAGGTTAACTTGCCTATCAGAAAACATGCAGATTGGCCGATAATGATTGTTCTATCGTATTTCAATATTTAGATGACTTAACCCCTATAACCATTGGGGGACTGAGGGTAAATTTCACCCTGCCTCTGTGTTATTGAGTGCGCTGGCTAAACTGGGTGTATAAACATTACATCAGTCCAGTAGTTAAGAGGCAAGACATCATTGGAGAAGCTAAACCTTCAAGATTTCAAACTGGTTGAAACGAAATACCAAATAACACACGTGGATGGTCTTGAATTTGTTACTTGTGGAAAATAAGATTGGATAATTATAATGCCCTGGTAGAATTGATTCCAACAAAGCTTCACAACAAATGCACCCGTCATAATGCATAACTGAGCGGAGAGTTTTTTTTTTAAAGAAATGAATATTTGACTTTGAAAATTTAGCATAGCATAAACCTTGCAACAGATGACTTATTGTTAGAGGTATAACCCCCAAAGTAAGACCTCTTCAAATCTGTTATATTCCCCGTAATAGAGGACAACAATCAATAACAATCTTGAGTGTTGAAACTTACACCCATGAGTTTGATCTAACACTAAAGCACAATGTGAAATAATCCCCATGATGGCTTAAAACAAAGCAACACATATTATGTATTAGCCGCATAACACTTGACAATTTAAACATTGCGCTATGGAACTCCTTATAATACCCGTATTAACACTTGAGGGTGTTGAAAATAAAACGACGTTTTCCTGCATGTAGTGTTGTGCATCTAAGCTGTTAATCCGTGCTTGTCACGTACGGCCTGTAAAACACTTCACAAAAAGTAACGTTTTCCCTCCCCTTTCAACTTACAAACTTTTTAACGAAACAAAATTCAGCAGAACAATTTCATAGGGTTCTATTCTATCACTATTTGACTATAACTTCTGAGTGAAAATGCCGATTGAGCTCGTCAGATCATGTATGAGTGAGCATGCATTAAAGCAAAAAATGTCACTTTTCAAAAGTCACAAGAGTCATTGATTATGCGCCAAAATAACAGTAAAAAATAGTATTTTTTTTTATTTATAACATAGCGGGACCCCGTGAATGTCACGGGTCCAGGAGTGAGTTTATGTTAATGGACATTTATTTGGAGATTAATTGTACAGTAATGCCCTCGATTAACTTGTATTATTGGTCCTTGCCAGCTACATTATGAATTTTCTTAAAACTGCAGATTACATATTTATTTGTTTTAAAAAAATTTGTATTTCTTTATGCAGAAATTTTTGAAATTATGTGATACCTTTTTTAATGGAGTTGTTATATTATGTGTCTTTTTTACTTCATTAAGGGAAACTTTTTTTTTCTTTTTTTTTTTTAGATTTGCATTATATACTGTTATCCTACCCATGCCGTCAGTCTGGCCTCCAGTACCCGCTACCGCGTACCCGTAAACCGCTGTTTGTGGTATTAACATTAATGAGAAAAAAATGCATTTATTGAAATCCATGAATTTAACATAAATCTTGCCTGGTGGTGAACGCATTATCAGTAAAATTGAAAAGACAGCACATTTATACAGAAAATTAATTATGTGTTGCCAGAGTTGTAGTACCCGTACCAAATTCCCGAACCCGTACTCATACTCTACCATGCCGTCTTCTACCCACCCATACCCCTGGTCTGTACCTGTACCTGTACCCACAGATCATACCTCACCGTTGCCCCCAATTCGCAGACCCGTAATCGCATTCATACCCATGCATGGTTCGTTAATCCGTACCTTACGCTCGGCCTGTACCTGTACCTGACCCACAGGTCCGTTAGGCCGTACCATCCCCGGAACCATACTGTACCTCTCGTCTCGTAACCGTTCATAAACTGTACCCATACTTCGCTACTCGACTTGGACTGACACAACACCGGGGGGGGGGTCACTTCCAAAGGTTGCCTACCCACCGTGTTCAAACCCTCACAAATACACCCATATGCTAACATACAGAACAAATTTGCAACCCTAAATGGTCGTAACACGAGAAAAGAACCTAAGCGGCCCGTACTCCCAGCAAATCAACTAATTATATACCCTACATGTGGCATGAATAGGGAATCACTAACTTGATACCGTAAGTGCACGCCGTAACAGTGAAATCAACTAATTGATAGCCTCAACCAAATCGACTCTCACCTATGCCGCACCCCACCTCCCAAACTATGACACACACCAGTATGCCGAAATTTGCCATATTTTTCAACAATTCCACGACTCAGTTCGCCAGCTTTTTTATGGTTTTGAATGAAATTGTTGGTGCTGAAATACCCGCCCCCCCCCCAACACACACACACCTACTACGTGATCATATGTCGGTCTTTGAGCAGAGCTGTAGGCGCATAAATGACCACATACGTTCAACACAGAAAAAAACCCAAAGTGTACTGTGTGGATTGAATGAATCCAGCCCAGCCAAAACAGACGGACAGAATTTGTTCAGAACATCGACACTGGCAGACACATTTTGGAATTGAAGTTAAAAAAGAAAATGAAGTTAAAAAAAACTAATGATCCTTCATTTCCAAGCTTATATGTTGAGGTAATGCTAAACTATCCATTTGAGCAATATTTGTAGTATAACTTTGTTTAGAAATGTAAATTTCAGAGCCACAATTCTTTGTATGCCCGACTGCAGGAAAAAACAACCACTCAACTTTGCACACAAAGAATATAGAGTTGTCCCCATGTGTGCCCCCCCCCCTAAAAAGATGAAGAAGTACAGCACTGAAGGAAAATGTAAGCTTCAATTCAAGAGACAGAAGAAACCTGAACCTGCCACACTGACCAGTGTGTCCGTACAGCTTTCTACTCCGGACCAGGCGCGCGTTCTAGAGCAAAAAAATTAGGGGCTACGGGGGGCATTGACGAAACATGCGAGGGGAGCGAAGCGACGAGCGGGGGAGGAGTGTGGGAAAGGGGGATACCCCCCCCCGGCAGGAACTTTTTGAAAATACGCATAGAAAAGAGCGTGATTCTGCGGCTGTATAATTCCAATTTAAGTATATTTTATGAAATTATTAGGGATTAATTTCAAAAGATTACAGGACATTATTGAAATTGTAATGGGACAGTGAGCATTGCGAGGGAGCGAACCTCCAACGGGGGGGGGGTGTTGTGGAAGGGGGAATACCCTCTCACACGCAGGAACTTGTTGAAAATACGCATAGAAAGATGTTTTTTCTAGGCATGGTATACGTATACTTTGGCAATGGATATATTTATCAAAGATCAGCGATTGGGAAGTCATAGTGGCGAGGGGAGCAACGCGACGAGCGGGAGGAGGGTGTGGGGAGGGGTATACCCCTCCCACGGTCAGGGAACTTTTTGGAAAATACGCATCAGAAAAGACGTGATTCTGGCATGGTAAACTTATGTTTTAAAGGTATATTTATGAAAACTTATTCGGATGGTTTTCCAAAAGATTACAGGAAGTATGTGAAAATTGATAAATGCATGATAATGTGCGCGAAGGAGGCGAAACCCTCCCGAGGGGGGAGAGACGTGTGAGGAGGGGATACTCAATGAGCTGAAAAGAACACGATTAGAAGAGATTTTTTTTAGATGTAAACACATACTTTTGCGCCAATGGTATATTTTATCAAGAGTTAGCGATTGAGAAGTCATACTTGCGAGGAAGCACCCGACCGAGCGGGGGGGGACTTGTTGAAGATACGCATTGAAAATACGTGATTTTTCTGGGCCATGTAAATACATATTTATAAAGGTAGTTATATTATAAAGATTATGGAAATTATTGCCAAAGATTACAGGAAGTATGTGAAATTTGTGCAGTGATACTAGCGAGGGAAAAGCGAAACCTCCGAACGGGGGGGAGGTGTGGGAGGGAGATACTTCTCCCCGGTTAGGAACTTTTTGAAAAATACGACATAGAAAAGATGGGTTTCTATATATTCTTCTTGCAATGGTATGTATCGAGATTGGGGGATGCCGGAAGTCATAGTACTTGTGAGTGAGGAGTGTGGGAGTGGGTAACCCCTCCACTCGGGAGGAAACTTTTTGAAAATACGGATAGCAAAAGATGTTTCCTAGGCATAATTTTATGTTCTTTGGCATTGTTATATTTTACTCAAGATTAGGCGATAAAGAAGCATTACTTGCGAGGAGCAAAATAGCCAAACGAGCGGGGGAGGGTGTGGAGGGGACACCCCCTCCGCGCAGGAACTTTTTGAAAGATACGCAAGAGAAACAAATGGTTTCTAGCATAGTAATTACATATTTCAATGGCTATATTTTATCAAGATTAGGCGGATCGGGTATCAGACTTGCGATGGGAGGCGAAGCAACCGTGTGGGGAAGTTGTGGATAAACCCCCTACCCATCGCAGGAAAAGCTTTTGAAAAAACGCCATAGAAAGAGACGTAGATTCTAGGCATGGTAAATACCCTAGTACTTGTTGAAGTGGTTTGTTAAAGATTATACTGATTGTAAGTCAGGATTCAAAGAGAATGTAGGCCTACCAGGAAGTATGCTGAAACTGTACGTGAGTGGTCATACCTGTACGGAGCGAAGCGACCCGAGCCTGGAGGAGTGTGTGTAAAAGGTGTTCGCCTCCCACGTTAGAAAACGTGTTTTATAGGCATGATAAACTGGGATATTTTTACCGTATATTTGATCAAAGATTCAGATTTCAGAAAGATGTTCAGTATGTGGAAAACTGCTTATTCGGTATTCATACTTGCGCAGCGTGGCGGGACGGTGTGGGATAGGGGAACCCACCGAAAAGAGAATTTTTAAAATACACGTACGCAAGAGACATGTTTCTAAGCCACAGTAAATATATATTTTAAACGTGTATTATGCGAAATTATTATTGGGATTGTTGTCAGTATCTCAAGAAGATGAACAGTAGAGGTAAGCCTATCGATGAAAAAAAAATTGTGAAATGGGTAGTCGAGGGAGCCGAAGCGACGAGCAGCGTAGAATTCTCTGAAAATATGTAATAAAAAGACTCGTTTCTGGGCATGGTAAATACATATTTATAAAGCTTATAAGTTCTTTCTATTCATATTTAATCGTTTGCTCTTTTATTCTATTCCATATTTTCGATTGTATAAACATTTTAGTCGAATTTTTTTTTTTTTGGGGGGGGGGGGCTTTGACATTTTTGGGGTTGAGCCCCCCAAAGCCCCCCCCCCCCCCGTTAGAACCGCGCTTAGACTCAGGACACATACTACATGCCAACTACATGTACATGTAAAGTGATTCTGCCAACGTACGACCGAGCAGCAGGCAAAACCTGTCGACGCTCACAGTAATTAAACGCAGCCTTACATAAGGATTTTGACAGATAGTGGACTATGCCTTACGGTACATCTACGGTTTGGCGTACTTTTTACACCGAAGACAGAAAATAATGTATTAAAATAACATTTAAGTTGAAATAGTGTTGAATGAAGTTCCGTTTCTATTCAGAAATTAGATCAAGCCCAAGAAAAAAAAGTAGAATTTTTTGCCGGATAATTTTTATGGCGTAATGCACGATACCACGGGCGAGAAGCCGAATTGCATGAGAAAGATGTTTTGGTCGGATACGGCCAAACTGGCAAAACCTGCGAAATGTGAGACTGGTTCTGGGCTTTCCTCACCGTACAGCTACGCTGGTGATTTGTACAGCGCACTCGTACGATGTACGCAAAAAGACTCGGAGAAAGGCCCTAAAAAATCGGCCTCTGAGACATTTCGTCAAAACAATGGGCCCGCTGAGACAATAAAGACTATCCGCGCATCGAACTTTTGGTAGGTCGACGGCAAACGAACGGTGCGCGTCGGAGCCTATTCCATAATAAAATACCTGTGAAAAAAAACCAAAAATCGCCAAATTCGGGGCAAAACGCCAAAACCGCCAAATAACGACATTATTATAATAGAAGTGACATGATTACAACCAGCCTTATGTTCGTAAAACATGTGCCAATACATTTTGCTGAAAAATATTTGGATTTCAATTTTTTCAAAATTTAGGGAGGATGAAATTTTTTTAAATTGAGCACACAATGAGCCGTAAAATATGTGGAAAGTGTCTGAGGAGGTGTAAGGGGGTCAAACAATAGATGGTTAACTGACATAAATAGCGCTAAATCATTCACCAGAAACAGAATTTGTCAAAATCTTGTATCACACATCCCCCAAAATGACCCTTGGGAATTGTGAAAAGTGATATTTTCACCTCTAATATGTGCTCACTCATACATGACTTGATGGCTCAATCACATTTTCACGCAAAAGTTAGTCAATGAAAGCAGAAACAATCCTGCAAAATTATTTTTCTCAAAACTATTTCGTATAAAAGTTACGGTATATTTTGAAAAGGGGGGAACTTACTTTTTGTGTAGTGTTTACTTTTGCATACAGGTTCACCAATATAAACTTCTCAAAAACAGTTCCGCAACTCAGTGAGCATCGATATCTCGCTTGGTATTATAATACTTGATATTGGTATCGGGAAAATATTTACCATTTCCCTTTACAATGATTACCTCATTTGCTATGATTGATTATATGGATTCGTGGAACATACAAGACATTCAAATAAAAGGGGCCAATTCATAAGTGAAAAATTGCAAAATGTATTGTCATTGTTACCACTCAAGCGTTCATTTGTATGGAGAGTGAATTGTATTTAATGTGTTTTTTGTTGTTTTCATATTTTGTTTTGAATATGAAATGTGGGTTAAGTGGGTAATTGTGAAATTATCATTGTGTTTGAGTTTCCTTAGGATTCTGGCATTTTTTCAAGGTCCCTACCAATGAACAATACACACTTCATTAAAAACCATTACTGTCATCATTAAACACAATTCACTCTCCGAACCAATAAATGCTGAACTGATGACGATAATAATGCATTTTTTTGCAGCTTGTTCACTTCAGAATTGGCCCCTTACCAAAATGTCTTGCAGTATAATCATAGTAAATGAGGTATCGTGGAGGAAAATATGAAGGGATTTTCAATGATACTAATATCATTATACTGTTATGAGGGCATACGCTTTGAATCTAAATTTGATTCTTCCGGTTAGAATTGTAAGTATCTTTCCTATAAGCAGACGTATTTTGGTGAGTATTGCTGTTTTTTGTTGAGGTCTGGAGTTGTCCCATGTTAGGAAGCTCACCTCATTTCGGCAAATTGGATACCAACCCATGTTCAAATACCCCCTTTGGCAAAAGGGGGTGTTTTAGGTGTCAAACAACCCCCTCTAGCAAAAGGTGGGTGTTTCAAAATGTTGAAATTTTTGTCGCCGCTACACCCCCCCCCCCCCCCACCCCTCTGAGCGACTGTTCGGCTGACCGGGAAAAAAATTGACCTCGGATTTGGAATGAAAAATTTGTCGGCGGCTAGGCTGACTGGGAAAAATTTTAGACCTAGGATTTGGCCGCGGATGAAAACCCCCTTTGCAAAATCCTGCGTACGCCTATGGATGACGGATATCCATGTTCAAAGTTGAGTTGCATTACTTTTTTGAGAAGTTTAGTAGTGCAGGAAACGAATCGAACAATCAAACATCAAACAGACAGACCCCACATGAAAGTAATGAATTCAACTTGTAGAAAACGGAGAGTCACTATACTTACTATGTCCAAATCATTAAATCAATTCCGTTTCATTTCATGTTAATTCTGTAGTTTAAAATCCAATTTCACAATGATCCCGAATATTGTTTGCCTGTTAACTTTATAATTATGTTCCGATCATCTCATATTCTGTCTAAATGTCTCGTATACTCAACTGTTTTTGTTATTATTGTAAATTTGTTCCAGTCATTCGTATTTTGTTTGTTAAATTGTAAATCAAGAATTATTTTGATATCCCTGCCATGAGCACGAATTAATAACTGCTCGGGTCCTTAGCGATGTATTGTATCTTTACCATGAATTGTGAATTTGAATAAAGATGATTGAATAATAATTATGTTGTTGTTTTTTTTATGAACAAATCCCTGTACCCATTTTGCGGGAATGGACCAATGAAGTGTTTACTACACGTTATTTTTAAAGTGTAATTTTCTTGTAAACTGAGAGGTCATATTCCGAAAAATTAGGGGAAAACAAACAAATAGTAAATCGAACCATACACTGATCTAATCTTGATCTGCCGAAGAGTGCACAGTGTTCATTGTTCGTCAGTTTGACAGTTTCTGGGGTAATTGTGTCACCTATGTTGTCTGCGTACGTAAGACAGTCTCTGTTTGTGAAATCAGGATGAGATTTAAAAAAGAAAGCCGACGTCTACTCTCCGTTATTTCTACAACATAATATTGCATTGAAATATCAATCTTTGAGGAACATTGAACGGCAAATGTGAGTATTTGTTGCAGTTAATTACTAGGGCGAATTATATCAAAGTGCATTTACCATGTTTACCATGATTTTATGCAGCGCCAAGTGCTTGACTGGTCTGTTTTGTCGGAGTGCGGTTTTCGTATCGGCAGAATCTCTGCATTTTATTCACTCTGTATAGACGAATATTATCGACAACAAAATTAACAAAATTACTCAGCAACAACTGTGATCTTCACCCTAAACAGACTGGGTGGTCATAACCCCCCCCCCCCGGTTGTATTTGATTTCTTGATTTTTGTTTATTTCATATTTTTGATGTATTTTTTATTACAAGAACTTAATAAAGATCAGCCTGTGCGGGAGGCAATTGATTCCGTGGTACAATAAATACATGTAAATACATGTAATGCTTAAAGGTAAGGTTCACCCTGACATCAAGTTGGTTTTAATGAAAGCAGAACAATGAGAGAAAGTTTGGCGAAAATCCACCAAAGAATAACAGAGTTATGAAGTTTCAAAGTTTTAAATTTGTGACGTCACATGCGAGCAGCTCCCCATATGTCACATAATATAAATTCCATAAATTTCAATTTTTTAATAGTTCATGATAATTGAATGCGTTTTTAGCTCCACCCTGACCAAAGCTCAAGTGAGCTATGCGATCGGCTTTTATGCGCGTCGTCCGTCGTTCGTCGTGTCGTGCGTGTCGTGCGTCGTGCGTCGTGGCGTCTGCGTAAACTTTTAACACATTTTCAGCTTCTTCCTTCAAAATGCATGATTGGATTTGGCCCAACCTTGGCAGGAATACCACTTAGGGGGGGGATTTCAAGGGTCCCACTGTCACTGCCCCCCCGGGCCCAGGCAGGCGCCTAAAGGCAAAGTAGGGTAGTTTTCAAAGCATCTTCTTCTCTAGATCCAGAAATAGTTTAGTAAACCACTTTGTGTGCAATACCTCTATATTCGCTAAATATGTTCCTCATGAAATCACAGGTGGCCCTGGGTTTGCCCCTAAAGAGGGCCAAAGTTTGGGATGGGGCCTTAATCGCAATAATTCACCGTTCACATTAATGGATTTAACCAAACTTAAGGGGAAGATCCTCAAGGGGGAGGGGAAAGCGGGTTCCTGGAAATGGTACCGACCCAGGCCCCCGGGCCCAGTGGGCGAGGCCATAAGGCCTAAAACTAGGTAACTTCTATAAACAAGCCATTGTAACTAAACTTGGGTGGTAGATGCGTAACAGGACCTCAATGTTATTTGGGGCAAGGTCACATATGTTAGGTCAAAGGTCAAATTAATCAAGTTTCTTTCTTTGGTTGGATTGGCCTTCTTCTCTAGATCCATAAATAATTAGTTAACGCCACTTTGTGTTAGATACCCTAATTGTTGCTGAATTAACGTTCCTCATGACAATGCCCGGTGGCCCGCATTTGCCCCAAGGGGGCAAAGTTTAGGGGGTAGGGCCCTATGGAAATTCACGATTCACATCAATTGGATTAGACCAAACTAGTGGAAGATTCCTCAGGGGAGGGGAAGAGGGTTCATGGAATGGTACAGCCCACCCCCCCCCCCCTCCCGGGCCATAGGGGGCAGGCCAGTTAAGGCCCAAACTTAGGTAACTGTTCTAAACACACAGCCGACTGGTAAGCCAAACTTGGTGGTAGATGCGTAACAGGGACCCAAGTTTACTTTGGGGTCAGGTCAACTTAATAGTCAAGGTCAAAGTGTTAAGCATACTAGGGCTGCCTTTGTTTTTAAAAAACGAATGTTAGAATTTAATTTACTTTTAAACCTTGGTGCCTAGATTCAGGCTCCAAGGCGCAAAACTATATGTATAGACTGATTTTTTCTATGGGTACCATAGAGATTTCGAGACCTCATGTGACGTCGTGGCCCCCGGGCTTGTTTTTCATAGTGCATGTATGAAATAATTTCTCTCATAATATATTAGAATCGCAAAGGTAAACATCTCTTCAAATTTATGAGCAAACGCAATTTTGGAATGCAATATCACATGACATAAGATGGGGAGCTGCTCGCATGGGAGTCACAAATAAAACTTTTGAAAACTTCATAATCTGTTATTCCTGTGGATTCGCCAACTTTCATTAATATGTTTCTCTCTCATTGTTCTGCTTTTTTAAAACCAACTTAAGTCAGGGTGAATCTTGCTTTAAAGGCAGTCACATAATTGGGACAAAATGCCTCGAGACCAAACTGGTTGAAAGAAATACCTTATATACACCAGCTGAAGTGAATCTCCTGGCTGTAAGGATTTGTCTTGAATTTGTTTACCAAAAGAGAATCAAGCATGAACATACCATTACTGAATTTCTCTCGTGCCCCCAGAGAAATTAATCGCATAGAAAGCTATACAACAAATTTGTCCGTCACAAGGCATACTAACAGCAGTTCTTTTAAAATGAGTCAACTTTGGACTACAATTTTTTAACAGGATCCTTGCATAGTTTACTTGATTCCAGAATATTTCTATCCCAAATTCAGCGCTATCCGCAATCATGTCATTTACCTTTAAAATACGATGCATGACAATGCACAACAATACAATTCAATACAATACAATACAATACAATACAATGTAATGCAATGCAATACAATACAATACAATACAGTGGAATGCAATACAATGCAATACAATACAATACAATACAATACAATATGCGATGCAATGCAAAACAATACAATACAATACAATACAATGCAATGCAACACAATACAATACAATGGAATGCAATACAATACAATACAATATGCGATGCAATGCAAAACAATACAATACAATACAACACAATACAATACAATAAAACAATGCAATACTCCAATAGAATTAATTCAATCTCCAAGATTAGTTTAAGTAGCCAGTATTTTTTTAAATTGTGGTATCTATATTGGGTAACACCTTGCATCGATTGTTTTTTTTTTTCAGTGTTCATGTTTCTTTGTTTTTATTTCAGGAGGTGCCTTCCTCCTCTGAATGACGAGTACGAGGTATGTACGGTTCTTCCCTCTGATTGCTTCCCGGAAGCTCTGGCGTTGTTTCTTCCACATCGGTGCCAAAACCGGTGGGCTGATTTCGCGAGGAAACCGTGCTCGTGCTGGTCATCGCTCCGGCTACCAATCAACCATGTATCGTACACGGCTAAAGTTCGGGGCCTTCATCGCTATCATGTTTGCTCTGATGTTCACCACATGGCACGTCTATGTGCCCAAATATGTCATATCTAGTATGGAAGAGGAGGATATGGAGCACGATAGGTAACGAAAATGTCCAATCTTTGGAATTAGTAGTATTAGTAGTAGAAGTAGTAGTAGTAGTAGTAGTAGTAGTAGTCGTATAGTAGTAGGAGTAGTAGTAGTAGTAGTAGTAGGAGTAGTAGTAGTAGTTAGTAGTAGTAGTAGTAGTAGTAGGAGTAGTAGTAGGAGTAGTAGTAGGAGTAGTAGTAGTAGTAGTAGTAGTGTAGTAGTATATAGTAGTAGAGTCATAGGAGTAGTAGTAGTAGGAGTAGTAGTAGCAGTGGTGGTGGTAGTAGTAGTAGTGGTAGTAGTAGTAGTAGTAGTAGTAGTAGTAGTAGTAGTAGTAGTAGTAGTAGTACATAGTAGTAGTAGTAGTAGTAGTAGTAGTAGTAGTAGTGGTAGTTATAGTCGTAGTAGTAGTAGTAGTAGTAGTAGTAGTCGTAGTAGTAGTGGTAGTAGTAGTCGTAGTAGTAGAAGTACATAGTAGTAGTAGTGGTAGTAGTAGTAGTAGTAGTAGTAGTAGTAGTAGTAGTAGTAGTAGTAGTAGTCGTAGTAGTAGTAGTAGTAGTGGTAGTAGTAGTCGTAGTAGTAGAAGTAGCAGTAGTAGTAGTGTTGGTAGTAGTCGTAGTAGTAGTAGTAGTAGAAGTAGTAGTAGTAGTAGTAGTAGTCATAGTAGTAGTAGTAGTAGTAGTAGTAGTCGTAGTAGTAGTAGTGGTAGTAGTGGTAGTAGTGGTAGGAGTAGTTGTAATAATAGTAATAGTAGAAGTAGTAATAGTAGTAGTAGTAGTAGTAGTAGTAGTAGTAGTAGTAGTAGTAGTAGTAGTAGTAGTAGTAGTAGTAGTAGTAGTAGTCATAGTAGTAGTAGTGGTAGTAGTGGTAGTAGTAGTAGTCGTAGTAGTCGTAGTAGTAGTAGTAGTAGTGGTAGTAGTAGTAGTACATAGTAGTAGTAGTAGTAGTAGTAGTACATAGTAGTAGTAGTAGTGGTAGTAGTAGTAGTAGTGGTAGTAATAGTAGTAGTAGTGGTGGTAGTAGTAGTAGTGGTAGTAGTAGTAGTAATAGTAGTAGTAGTAGTAGTAGTAGTAGTAGTAGTAGTAGTAGTAGTGGTAGTAGTAGTTGTTGTTGTAGTAGTAGTAGTAGCAGTAGTAGTAGAGATAGTAGAAGAAATAGAAGTAGAAGAAGAAATAGTTGTAGAAGTAGTAGTAGTAGTAGTAGTAGTAGTAGTAGCAGTAGTAGTAGTAGTAGTAGTAGTAGTAGTGGAGTAGTAATAGTTTAATTAGTAATGTATACTATTATTTATCAGCAGAAACAGTAGTGATAGAAGTAGCAGTTTATTTTAGGCTACTATCCTCATTCGTTAGATTTATTTTAGTACATTACTCTAAGTGGCTGATCCAAGATATCCCACAATAGGAAAAAAATGGTATAATGTAGAGTCCCCCCCCCCCCCGGTCAACACGGATGACCGAATTTGTTAAATCCACTGGGTAACAATGACCGCAGTTTTAAAAACAATGTGAGCTACATACGAGTAATCCTCCATGCTTTGTCTTTGATAAGGTTTATAAATGAAGCCCTGAAAACACACGTAAGTTCAAAATGATTATTTAGTGCTTTAAAAAAATT
>JZLH01S0608097.1:0-10296 GCA_001188425.1 Eucidaris tribuloides | reverse complement strand
TACTTGTTGATTTCTCTTTAAATAAGCCCCATATAAACAATTGGAAGGGATTTCAAAATCAAATATCATACAAATCCGAAGCACGGTTTGCAACTCATGAGGATATGCAGATTTGTTTTACGGATCAAATTTGTTAGTTCGATGTAAGCAAACCATAAACAAATCTTAGATAGCAAAAACAAAGTTTGCTTAAAGTATATGGTCTGAATGAGTTTTGTCCGCTATATGGTCATCACCTTCACCAGACGCCTTCATCAAGAGCAATAACATCTTTAATATCATCAACATCATCATCGACAACGTTTATCATTGCTATCTTTTTGGGTATTATCATTGTTATCATTATCATCATCATCATCATCATCATCATCATACCATCATCATCACTATATTTTCATCATCATCATCATCATCATCATCATCATCATCATCATCATCATCATCATCATCACAACCACCATTAGTAATAACAGTGGTATCAACGTAATTGTCATCGCCACCATTATCATCATTAACATCACCATAATTAACATCATCATAATCATCATCAATATCATCATCCTCATCCTCATCATCATCATCATCATCATCATCATCATCATCATCATCATCATCAAAAGCATTATTATCGCCACCATCATCAAAGTATCATCTTCACCCTCATTATGTATATCCTTCTCGTCATGTGGCCTAGGTCAGGAAATGCATAAGAGCAATAACCACGATACGTACGTGTACATTATGAAATTTATAATAGCAAAATAAAATCATCGTTGTTATCTTGTTATATATGCATATAATATATATTACAGCAGACAGGTAAAGATACCATTTGTTCAGAAAAGCAGTAAAAGTAAAGGAGAAAAATACTTAGACGATATAGAAAAGAGTACAATTATAACGATGACCCTTTGAAATTTATTTTTGATATGGACATGTTGTTAAAGCATTAAGATGTCTTGTAAAATATGGGGTACACAATTCTTGTCATAGAGTAAACACACACCAAATCCACAGATACACACAAACACATAGACGCTTTACACACACACATACACACACACACACACACACACACACACACACACACATACACACTCACACACACACACACACACACACACACACACACACACACACACACACACACACACACACACACACACACACACACACACACACACACACACACACACACACACACACACACACACACACACACACACACACACACACACACACATAAACAAAATGATCTTAATCAAGCAAGATGAATAATGGTAAAGTCTAGTACATGATAGTTTTAGGATTTTTTTTTTTTACTCTTCTTGCCTTATTTAAATCTGCCAATTAAAATAAACTTTATGTTATATAAAGATGGATACGTAAGTATTGTTTTTGTTCATGTGTACGCGCTTGTGTAAGTGTGTGTATACTTATTTTATTACTTTTCCTTTCTGACAAACGAGTACGGACTTATCGAAATTGATAATCGTGAACGTCTTTATACTTCATGGGAATTAGATGCATAACAAAAAGAGTGACTGGCGACTATCACAGTTCGTCAGGACAATTTCTCGCCTACCTATTTTCCCTGCCATGTTTAACATATTGAAGCAGACTGACCGCAGGCATATTGTGTTTGGTATATAGTTCATAGCGCTATAGATATTTACTCGTCTTTTCGCTGCTCTCTGGAACGCTTGACTGCTCTCTATGCGCTACTTCGTTACGATGATACAATAACCGTCATCGTGGGTTTAGAGCGCGCGCAATGCTCCGTGTGTGCAGATAAGTTATCAGCGGGATGTCGGACATGTACGACTTCTGTGAATAGTAATGTGACAGAAATGGTATTAAGTATGTGTCCACGAGGAAAACTAACATTGACGAGGATTTGAGACGGACTTCTCATATATTAGTATATTTTGGTTTATTGGTGAAAAAATGCCAACGACGACAACCCTCTGTATTAAATCAGAAGTACAATACGTGAGTATCCAATAAGTAGCATGTCACATCATATTACTTTTGAATTTGTTATCTGTTGCGTGTGCTTGCGCAAAGCAATCTTTTACGTGCTATTGAGCATATTTCATCGCTAAAAGCCAAATTAAGAAGGGTTTTCATACGATTAGTAATGATTACCTTTGATACTTTTTAAAGTATATCGTGAAGAGTTTTTGCTTTTCAGCTATTGAATAATTTGTTTTAACGAAACTGAATCCTATGCATATATATAGTCTTTCTGTTTGTTGCTGTATTGTGTTTGCAGAAATAAAAGTGCTTACGATGGAACGTATTTGGAAGTGAGGGATGCAAAAGGATTTAAGCTACACGTCAGAACATACAATGCTGGATAATACATTGGTATTGTTCAATCGTGTGAAATAATTTTGGATCCTATGTAAACTTCCTTGTGAACTCTGTGTTGCCTGACATAAATTTAAAAAACCAGCTCTTCTTTGAACGTCATCTCTCACGATTATATGCCAGGATATTTCAGCGCCGTCAAGATCCTAACAGTCTCCAGCATCAACATTAAAAACCATCACCTTGGACGGAGAGGTGTTCCATCATAAACTAGTGGATATTTTCAATGGATTTACACCAATGCCACTGGAAGTCTTCTAGTACCTCCTTGGTTAACCCATCTGATACCGCACAAGACTGCCTGCTGCATCACATACTGGTGGTCCGGCCATCCGGACCTTAATGTGTTAATAAAACCTTGTGAATACAACGGCAAAGGTGAACGATGCAAGGAACATATATGAACGCAGCCATTGTGATGAAGATTATTATAATCTTCATCCACGGAACGGGTAAGTCCACAATTTGCTTTTTTTTATCCAGCATATACTTGTTGAATCAGCTGTGGTATTAAACAGAGACTGGTTGTTTGAATAAAGTACCATGATTTGAATATGTCAGTATTGTACACGACGGTCGGAAAAACAACACTCACAGAATACATGACGTTATTTGAATAACCTTATTAATTACTTATATATTTAAAACATAATAGACACACACACTGTATTTTTGTAGATGTGAGAATGGTAATCAAACATAATTATGTGTAGGTGTGTGTTTGTATGTGTGTATGTGTGCATGTGTGTGTGTTTATGTGTGTGTGTGTGTGTGTGTGTGTGTGTGTGTGTGTGTGTGTGTGTGTGTGTGTGTGTGTGTGTGTATGCGTGTGTGTACTTTGTGTTTTGTTATGTGTATGCGTTGTGTCCATTGTGTGTGTGTGTGTGTGTGTGTGTGTATGTGTGTATGTGTGTATGTGTGAGTGAGTGTGTTAACAAGAAGTCAGAAAAGATAGATTGTTGACTTAATGGTGCGCATTTTGCTGTATCATTCTCATCATTGTCTTCATCATCTTCATTATCTTCATCATCTTCATCATCATCATCATCACCATCATTATCATCATCCACATGACAGTCACCTACAGCACCACGGCGTATCAATGAGGATATCATTTATGTGTTTTGATTAATTTCGTGTGCATCTTTAAGGCTTGCACTAATTAGAATACACCTCTGGGATTAGATAGAGAATACTTGCAGTTTTGCATTGATTATAAATTCAATGACCAAAGTAATGTTTAGCTGTATGAAATGTTCAGGTGAATCGCTGTAAAAAGTGGTTAAAGTGGTTAAAGGTATTGGCTAACATTTACCACAGTTAAAAAATCTGAGCTACATGATTCCCCATGCTACCATTGTCTTTGATCATAAGGTCTAAAAATGACGTCCTGAAAAAATTGTATTTCAAAATGATTATTTAGTGCTTTAAAAAAGTCAAATTCGTAAGTTGATCGGATTCACCTGCCTATTTTCTCCCATAGACTTACTGTGTGTACACCTACGCTATTTAAACTCCCCCCGAGTTTTAATTGTTTATTCATGCATAACTTGCCATTGGCAGTGTAACTTTCCAAACTTCTTTATTCTAGAGTGTTTATTTGTCCATATGAACACTACTATGTAGTTCAGATATCAAAATTTGACAATTTTTTAAATTGAAGCTCCACAATGTTAGCCTATCACTTTAAATGATAATAACAGCAACAACACTAATACTAATAATAACTTTAATTAAAACTATAATAATAAGTATATAAATGAATGAATAAATAGATATAATGCGTTGTAAATACCTTTTAAAACTTAATGATGTTGTTTAGGATGTGTTTTCAGATCATGCTATTGCTTTTCACTTCCGAAATCCATTATTAATCCCTTTACAAATCATGCAGTGATATTTTCTTGAGTGCTCCTTTTTAAAATTAAAACTATCATAGAAATTTGATATGCTCCTTGAAAATAATATAATCACTGGACGATTCTTGACAATTATTTTACAAGAACCACACAACGCTTACCCATCAAGTCGTAAACAGCTAAATGAATAGCCTTTATTGCGCGCCCTTTTAATTTGGTGTCAACTGATCGTTATGATTTTTATTTAGCAATTTATGGATGATTTAGCGTCGTATCTGTCTGTTTTAATTGTAAGAAGCTGTGTGGCATGGAGCCAATTTGTATATACAGGATTGATTTATATCAGGCATAGCACGTACACTGGTATTGATTTATTCCCAGTAAACGAACTCACACTATTCTTAAATGTCGTCATTACATAGGCATGTCTATAGCTCTCGCACAGTCGCCGGTGCGCGCTCGGTAAGAACGCATGTTCAATGAGCACCCATTCTTTGACACAACGGTGACAAGAGCTCTAAAAGAAATGAAATACGGAATTTAGTACGTTTTCATTGTTTTAAAGAAATTGGTTATGCACTGAGAGCCCGACTGAGGGTAAAAAGTTGCAGCCCAAATATAATCATTACGGTACACATTTAACAGAAATCGTAGTACTTCCAGGATACATTTTGTTTGTTCTGTTATTTTAGATAGATAGATGGATAGACAGATAGATAGATAGATAGATAGATAGATAGATAGATAGATAGATAGAAAGAAAGATAGATAGATAGATAGATAGATAGATAGATAGATAGATAGATAGATGAATAGAAAGGTATTCCATTTAGAGTGTGATATTATAATACAATGATAAAATTATAATATTATAGGTATAAGATTTTCTTAAAAAAATGTATGTGCATTTAGTTACTCTATAAAGGGATCGAGAAGAACCACGGCTGATGGGTGAAGTTTTATGTACGAAAAATTAGTAAGCAAGATAGTCAACACTGGCGAAGGTGATGGGACAAAATATCACGCTCGATGCAATCTGGATGTAGCTATCTTTCCGAAGCAAACTACAGAATGATAGCGTATACGGGTATACATTCGGCAAAGAAGTAATAGCTTGTCCCATCGCCTCAAAGCAAAAAAGGAGAGTATTACTTTATATTCAACATCTGACACCATTTGACTTAGACTCAATAAAAAATAAAATGATATTTACCCCTCTACGAGAAAAGAACAAGTTATGTTTACTTCTAAACAGGGTACGGAATATCGTAAAGTAAACGTGTAATTGCCGCACCGCCGCGCCGGTGGACCAACTGATAAGGAATGGATAGTTCGATTTCGCAGGGTACAATGCACTTTCATTTTGTGCGTACTCAAAAATATTGAAATTACGCGTTGGGACTATATGGTCTGAAGAGATTCAGCGAAACAAAAAAAAATGCTGTCACTATCGAGTGCAACGAACTTTTCTTCTCGGGTGATTGATGGGGAAAACTACGTTTTATCACGTGATTAACTCTTGACCAATCATATAAAAAGAATCTTAGTATGTATCACGGGGTGTTACTTTTTGTTTCCAACTTACACATAATTTTACAGGTATTATCGAAATGTTACTTGTACAAAAAAATTGAGTTTATTTATGGGTAAAACGGGAATGGTCGCTCATCGATTTCTACGTTTTCAAAGCAATCGGTGATTGTTTTGAACTGCAATGCTTCATTTCAGACTTTACCGCGGACACTACTATTTGAATAATCATGTAAGATTTTTATTTGTAACTAGAAACACTGTTAAATGATGCATTTTATTTGTGTGCCCTTTCTGTGGTCATGGGGGAAATCATTCAAATTCAAACTGTGATACTTTTTAATTTACAAAACAAATTAAGGAACTACGTTACAAAAACAATAATCAAAGAATAAATAAGTTATTTAGTTCTCAGCATGTTTTTTTTTTCAAGATTAGTTTAAGGCCACTGCTGTAGAACCATGACCACCGAATACTCTACACTGAACATTGTTTATACTACTTACATGCTAAACTGCTCAGCTGCACAATGTTCAAGTCTTATGTTAAATTTGTATTCCTCTTTTTCGTGAGACGCCAAACGGGGGTGCCTCAATTATAATACCCGCGGGCTCATCTTAAACATTTTTTGCGGATTAGAACCACCCCCACCCCCATCACCAGTTCCGGCGTTTATTTATCAAGCTACTCAATGTTCTTATTTGAGAATATATTCTTCCAGACACTTCGACCCCTCAAACTTTTGGACTATGTATTGACGTGTTAAATCATGCGCTTACCGACTTACGACCCTGGCATCTTTCCGTCAATTTAGATGGATTCAGAGTTGGATATGCATTGTCATATGTCGTGGTACATTTCCGTGTGGCTGGTAATTTGGAGATAAATTGAAACTCTACAATGTGCAACGAGTAGCTCTTAATCTCCACTCAAGAGTCCGTCTTTTATTTAAACAACAACTTAAATTATGATGGAGCGATTCACTGAGTCTCCCAGGCCGGGCTCCCAGGTTCCCAAACTAGTTTTATCGCATAGCAGAAAGAGGAAATAGGACTGATAACAAAGCAGTTAAATATTACTATTCTAGGGAGATAAATGTTCAAATGAAAGAATGTGGCTATTAACATTCCTACCTTGAACATGTTTTGGTTCGTTACACTTATCAAGCGATTCGCCATCTTGTTTTACACAGTGTCACTCAATTTGATTAAAGAATACGGGGTAAAGAAGAAATGAGGCGGGAGTTCTTTGCAATCAGATCAGATTGAAACGAATCCATCTCCGTTAAGTACTTGGTATTAGAAACCAGTCGGCATGCAATCAACATTGTTGACGGACTGGTCTACTGTATAGCTACATTGCCAACATTAGGGTGCTGAATTTAACACGTAGTTTTTTTTTTTTTTTTTTTTTTTCGTCGGCTACACATACCAGAACATTAAAGCCACAGGCTTACAATGACCACAGTATTGTATTTCAAAATGATTAATTAGTGCTTTTAAAAAAGTAAAAATCTATCCGATTACTCAAGTTGACCGGATTCACCATGCCCATTTACTCCCATAGACTTACTATGTGTAGATCTAGGCTATTTTACACTCCACCGCAGTGGAAATTGATGGATGACGTTAATTCATGCATATTTTGCCAATGGCAACATAACTTTTCAAACTTTTGTATTCTAGGGTGTTTATTTGTCTATTTAAGCACTACTGTGTAGCTCAGATATCACAGTTTGACATTTTTTTTTATTGAAACTGCACAATGTTAGCATATGTCTTTTACACCCCGTATGTGAGTGAGTGTTACACTGGCAGGACTACTTCTAATGATGCGAGTATTATCTGTATCACCAAACGTGTTGAATACTAACACTCAAAGTGCATGTGATTTCAACACCGAAACAATTACGTCTAATACCAAGTAAGCCTATAACCTTTCACATCAAATTTGTTGAAGTTTAACACCAAATCTGTAATCTATTGATCAATACCCTGGGTATAAAATCAGCACCATATATTTTGCAGTGTAGGATCTTCAGAAACAGCTGACTTCAAGTCGTTCTTTTTTCTCCTTTCCACCATTGCATTGAAATCATGCATACTGACTTTAGGTAGTTTAGATAATACTGAGTATACTTGCAGAACAACATAATTTTAATATCAACTGTTTTCAAACTGTTTATAAATAAACAATATTCTGAAGATGTCACTATAGTGCAGAAGAGAGAAATTGAAAACAACAGAACACTTTGTTTTTAACAAATCCTCTACATATAAATCCTCATTCTGACAAAATACTAACAAAGAAATCAATACGTGGGACAATGTTAATTGTGCATGGGGCCAACGTCGGAAATTTACCCCATTTAACCTATCAATGCTACACCTATTTATTACACTTGAAGTGGCCTAGTCCCTCATTATAATGCAAATGCATTATACTTTCTCCTGTAAAAGAGTGAAATTTGGAATTCCGCCGAAAGATTTTCCATCTTCAACCAGTACTCAAGTTAATCTTTAAGTGACGGTAAACGTATAGCCTAAATTATGCTTAACATGTGTAGGGCCTATAATACCCAGGAAATGTTAGAAACTAATACATGTACTATACCAGTTTTACACCACACAAACCTAAACAAGCACTCAGCAAATTAGCAATCTGATTTTTACCATAGTGAACAGTTCCTCTTTTCTGTGCCATTATCCTATGATACAAATACGAAACGCGCTGTTACAAATGCCAACGTACATGTACTCGGTTATGCTGATTTGTATAATTTAATACGATAAAAATGCATTAGCAGTTTACGGGACGAAAGATCGAGTCAAATAAATTCATGCTCATAATTATGGAATACTTTAGAGACATTTTAGAAGTTGCCGTTTTTCCGTGAACGATACATCTGGGATTAATATTTGCTCACCCAGCTAAAACAATTATAATCTAAGTATTTCAGGACTGCTGAGCATTTTGTAGCGCCCGACTCGACGCTAAAACCTGTGTTTAAAAATGACGGTATTCCGAATGTTGCTGAGTCACGTGGTGGCTACACGCATTATTAGACTTGTAACAGACAATTCTGCTGTTAATGTAATGATAAGTAACATAAGATTAAAAATTATCTGTTTTTCGTATTGTTTTTTAAATTAATTCAATTTAATACTTTTTTCATGATTTTTGATGGATTGAAAAAAAAATGTATATAATCGTTATTGCGCTCAAACTTATTTTATTTTTTTACTTGTCATCTCATGAAATCCAAAAATAGCTTCACATACTGCGTTTTTGTGAAATAAACACTCGTCTTGAAAATTTTGGACGATATAGGAGAAAGAATTTAAGTATCAACAAAATATTTCAGAATTATAAGCAGGAGTGTATTTGAGCAATACTCTATGAAACTTATATGGAAAGTGAATTATATACATTAACTAGCTGAAAAAATGAAATGATTCTTCTTCTGTTTTAAGAGTTAAAAGGACCGAGTAGTGACAATACTTTCTATGCATTATATCCGATCGTTTATCCAGATCCAACATTTAGACCGTTTATAGATTCAGCGGACTATATTAACGTTAAATGCATGGTTTTGGTGTGGTTAAAAGTTGTGTGCTGGTGAAATGAAGCCTTCACCCGGAAGTATTTTTACGGATCATAGAGCCCGTTTTTGAAATCGTTTTAGCAATCAATGCTCGAGAGGATACATTTCCACAATTGTTATTACTTTTTGTTTATTTTTAAAGACGAATTGTTGGTCATGGTTAACGCCGTACTTTATAAGTTTATGATTGTCGAATTATGGTCTACTTCAAGGCACAACTCCGCAACGTATACACCTCGGAAGGGGTGTATACGTTGCAAATAAGTATACTGGTTTATAGAAAATTTGTATGCATACTCGTTAAGCAATAATAGTTCTTAACTGCCGGAAAGATAGCCCGAGGCTAATTTATGGAAAACGGATCCCAAGAATTGAAATGTATTCATCGGAAATAGAGTGTTATTAGCCCCCGGGAAAGGACACTCCAAAATTGGAAAACGTTAATAAACCGGACTGTTGACGTGATTGAATACCCTGTTACATAATGCTCTCAACACGTCAACGGAAACACCAATAATATAGTAGAGTTAATTGCCCAGAACAGAATATATAACATGGCAGCAAAGAGACCACGATGGGTGTGAAAGCTAAATTCAAGTTTGATTTGCAATAACAATGTTCTATACATTAATAATTGATCTAATTGATTTCAAAACGTGAGCATTTAGTCACTCAAAAATTCATCTATATCAATGCCAACCTTTTCATTTCGAATGGAATTTCTCTTTAACAGAAATTAGTATGCGGTTCGTGATTTTAGATTTCCCCTGTAAATGGCTGTTTGGAATTAACATGCACATCTGCTCCCGACAGTTTTCTAGTTATGGAAAAAATCCCGATTGGTATTATAGTAACATATAAATCCACGTGATTATGTGTACAATCAACAAAATGTAGTATGAGGCCACTATATATTTAAGATTCTTTTTT
>JZLH01S0608086.1:9307-19329 GCA_001188425.1 Eucidaris tribuloides | reverse complement strand
AGACAAACAAAAAATTGGATTATTTATTTATTTATTTATTTATCTGTACTTTATTACAACTTCATGCATGGCAATCTTTTACAATTGAATTAAGCATGAATTACAATGAGAATAATAGGTAATATCACAGCTTATCAAGTATAAGTACGATTGTAAAATTATTAATTCATTTACAATTATTTATTTATTTATTTATTCCTTCCTTCCTTCCTTCCTTCCTTCCTTCATTCATTCATTCATTCATTCATTCATTCATTCATTCATTCATTCATTCATTCATTCATTCATTCATTCATTCATTCATTCATTCATTCATTCATTCATTCATTCATTCATTCATTCATCCATAGCATGCATGGCAGCCAGAAGCTGAATTACTCACAATTTACAAGTATATAAAAAAATAATGTAAAGTAATAAAATTGCACATAAAAAAAAATTAATAACAGTAGCTGGGCCCATGTTGTAGTTTTTGATTGATAAATATAAGACTTTCCCATGTCAGGAGTACTTATCATTATTATTATTATTCAAAATGTAAACATAACAAATGTGATAATAATTAAACATAAAATCCAATCAATACATGTGTAGTTTGGTTGTTGAAATGCATACAATTATTGGGGAATTACATTCCTTTAATATGCAATGTCACAACAATGGATGTCCAGTTGTCCACACAGGTTACTACTGTTTTGTCATCATTAGAATAAAAGCAATTATCTGACATTTCCCACAGTTAGCCCAATACAGGATGGAATCTTGTGAGTAATCTTGTGAATTGGCATAACTGCAATTACCCATGATCCTTTTCACTTCTTAAGGTGGACAAAATGTAAATACATATCGTCGCCTCATTTGCCAAATTTGATTTTATGCCTGAAAAGTTCTCATTATGAGGCAGAGGAGCAGGCCTGGGTGTACGCGTACCAATGTGTATGTGTGTGTGTCTGTGTGTAAGCTAAGGATGCGGTGCAGATCTGTAACCAAGCATAACGTCCCCTCCCCTCCCTCCTGTGTTATTACCAGGTCATGGTGTGTTCACAACAGTGAATCATTAGTAATTGTAAATGTTAACGCTCCACTAATGTCCCATAGCCCTTGTTGACAGATTCCCATGATTAATCAGCCTATTTTGATGAGCTGCCACTCATAAATAATGCTAACTTACTTTTCGGATATATCTCCTTGCAAGAAATAAAATCAGCTGAGCATATTTTAGATGTAATTTGTTGGTATTTGCAATGTAGGGCTACTATGTCAATTTTGTTTACAAAAAACAATCAAGCTGATGTAAACAAATCTTACATTGTATACATTCTAAAAATTAAATACACATCACAAATTTTTAGATGAATCAATTTTAGTTCAAATAATCTGTACGTCGAGTTGACATAGTTGTAATTGTCACTTTATTGACACTACACATATTTAAATTATAATTGTCTTTCGTGCAACAGGTAGTGCTACCCAACAGACTAGACTGTATGATTATGCTTACTATTAGTGTATTTGTCCCTTAAAGGCCCACTGTCAAGGGTCAACTCAACCACAGAGAGGATAACTAGTCTTGGAATACAGGCACATATTCATGAACATGGGCTGTTCCATTGCCATACTATAGTGTACAGATTGTAGGAGGAAAACAAATTTTGTATTTTTTCCACACTGTCATGGCTGTTTCCGTTGCATTATGGGTGTCATTGGTGCACCCTTTTTATTATTTTGCTCAAAAGAGGGCATTTTCATCCTGTCATGACAGTGGTGCTTTAAAATACACCCATCCAAGCTAAATAATCTATCACTGCCATCTTATTGCTTTCTATTACACAGCTGAAACTTTGGTTATACCATGGATCCTACTGGTTATACAGGGCATTCACTTTGTACTTTTGCAGTACACATGTCCCTTTCTTTTTGAGTAATTTCTGACAATACAGTGTAGGCCTAACACCTAATCTACATATTTTCAGAGATATGTGTACCATTTGAATACACATGTACTGGTTCACTTAGCCAAGTCTGTCACACGTCAGTCTAAAATAATTTGCATTATATTCACACTTCCGCAGATCATTCCACGATCAACAAGGCCTTCAGCAGTTCAGAAAAAGGTGACTTATTAAGATAGCCAGGTTCTAATTAAAATGAGCTGCGATCAGTCACTAGTAATCAAGTGTCTACTGCGGGGATCGCAGTTCATAACTCAGGCACACTAAGTAAGAAGCTGACTAACGTTGGGCATATCATCTGAAACCGCAGATTCACACTGGATGTACAACTCAAATTTCAAAGAGGACAGAGCTACAATGAAAACAAACCCCTGAAATATCACATGTTTTCTAAATTAAAATCTAGCTTACAAATTTGCTGGTTAAACACATTTTATGTTATGTATGGTACAATGTTTATTTACTGCAGATCTCATGTCTGTGCAGAGTTCGTGATCTGCATTCAAATTATGTCCAAATAAATTATTTCCAAATCCACATTGAAAATCATTTTATATCAAGCTAAATAAAACTTTTTAAAAAAATAAACAACTGCATTTCTTAAATGAAAAACAATATAATGAAATTTGTGACCAAATAAGAAATAAATTATAACATAAAACTTTCTGTGGATTATTTAAAACCAAAACAAAAACTTTTTACTATGTGAAGTCACAAAGAGATAAATGTGGGTGATGCAATTCTATTCTATCATTCAACATCCTTTAAGTTTTAGGGGCTATACCTATCAATTCTCAAGACAGATACAAGTTTGTCATAGATTTCAGGTCAAGGTGACTCATCAGGTTACACATATTTGCTGTATCCAACCATTTTTTTCCTCTTTCCCTTTTTTCCTATTTGTGAAATAAAACATATTTCACACACATGAATTTTCCCAGGAAACTGATGGACAAATTATTGTCAAATTCAATAACCAAAGATGGAACTTTAAAGAAGAAAATCTTGTCATATTGCCATAGATAAAGTTATTCCACAAATATTGTAGATCTCTTAAGTCACAACCAGTTAGTATTATGTCTTTGTGACTTTCTTTACTGATAACAATATTGATGCTTTGAAACTTCTACAGGTTGTCAATTCTTATAATTATAACAAGAGTTTTGTAATACATCCCCAATCCATATAAAAATTTCAATAACATGTATCTGTTGCTTTTAAATTAACTGTAGATCATATACCTGCAAGGTTTCTTAGCCCCTGCAGAAGCATCTACAAGTCAATATAAGGGCCGTTCTCGCATTCTCCAACTATCACTGTAGCAAACAGCAAATCCTTAAATATAAGTGGTCCCCCGACAATACTGCCCACACTTAAAATATGAAAACAGAATAAATGTGTAAGAACTTTGAATTTCTAATAGGTCCCCGCGGTACGCTCTTCCCATAACCACCGATTCATTTTAGTCAATTTCTTCTTCTGTTTTGCTCTGGAAGATGTTCGACAGACATCTAATTACTGTTGCACTGGTGTATAATAACAGAGAGACACAAGCAGTGAGGGGAGATAGAGGACAATTACAATTTTGGCAAGTGTTTAGAAGCCTCAACGGTGTAATTAGTAATGCCAAGAACTGCTGGTGTGTGCCACCGGTTTCTGCCTGGCTGGGTGGCTACTGCTCCCTGGTTCAGGAGAGGTTATCAAGCGTGGACATTTCTGGGCAGTTTTGACAGCAATTTTTTGTTTTATGGTCTTAATTTATTTGTTCACAACCTGATTAACGATTATCAGACTGTGGTATATATATAATCAGTCTCAAGAATACCATGACTGTAGTGTACAGCACCATATTAAATACTTGTTTAATTTGTAACAGTTTGAAATGCTCTAGTTTTTACGACATTGATTTCTCATATGTTTATCTGAGATGATTTTGAAATTTCACTATTATCATGTAATATGTTATTATAGATAATAATCCCAATAATAAGACAGCATTTTCTTAGGATACAACATTGTTTACAAAACTACATGTAATTTAAAAAAATTAGGATTTCACTTCACCAATGTAAAAAGGGACAATCTCACTTAACCATCAATACAGAAGCCCCCAAAATGTATTTTTTGTAATATTATGGACAGCTTTAACAGAGACTTTGCTTCTTTGTTACTGCAGCCTGATCATGTTTTCAAATTGACCACACCCCATCCAAAACAAACTGCCTAAACCTTCACATAGGAATGGTCCCATTTCCAACCAGAGTCCCTCCACCAAACTCCACCCTATATTTATTTTAGAGGATCCACCCCCCTAAAAAAAAAATGTGTAAGTCAGCCCCCTCCCCCCACCCCCACACCCCCCCAAAAAAAAATACATAAGTCAGAATTATGTATGAATCTCATTAGAAAATATGGTGCGTGTATGACGACAAGAATGTTGCCTTCCAACCACCTCCTGCACTTCTCTCCATCATAGAATCACTACAGTTCTACCTCAGTTCTCTCTGTGACTCATTTTCGAGGACTTCTCACCCAAGTGCTACACAGAGAATTTATAATTCAGTTCAGACTCCCGACATCGTAACACTGTCTCAACTCTCAATACATCCGAACGTCATGTATATTAAACAAATTCTATTGTGAGGAACTATGTCTGCAGATCACAGAAGGTATTGTGGCAGTGTGTGGAACAAGTCAAAATTCTTACATTATTAGATAAATATGTATATTAGAGAAATTTGGTAGGTCATTGACATGCATTCACACTATCCATAGTTTCCATGAATAATGATGAGTTTATCACCTTTTCATACAAAACCACCCCAAACCTCTACCTCTTTGAAAGGTTCTTCAAAAATTTCCTATTCACTACAATGTTTTGTATGCCCTAAAATGACAAATATATCATTTCTTTTATTCTTACAATAAAACAATATGTAAATTTGTGAAAAATACACCAAAGAAATCGTACAATATAACTGTACAGTGTTTGTTTTAAAATCTATTATGTGTAGACTGAGTTACCAAAACAAAACTAAGCTGTCAATAATGTATCTGATGGAAGAATGACAGAAGATCATTCTACATGGATAAAAGTGCCTATCAATTATCCGAACTTAATCACACAGCATTAGATCTAGATACATGCACATGTAATTGTGAGAATCTCATGCATTTTCTTGCCAAATTTGGGGACGATTATTTGATGTTTGATATTAGTCTCCCAAAAATTAATTTATGTTACATCTTTTAAGACACTCTACTTGTTTTAACAAGAACCAAAAAAAGGAACAGAGCAAAAAATACTTTTCCTGTGTGTGCACGACTCGGGACGTTTGTAGCAACTGAAGAAGATGCATGGGCTATGCATACGGTAAGTGATATAATTGCCTGTAAATTCTGAAGACAAGAAGTCCGCTGCAACCCCGAGAGTCCCAAGGTAATAATTGTAATGCAAATAGACCACTTGGTTTATCCATACAGATGAGTTGTAACGATTGCGATCCATCATAAGCCCCAGCTACCACTGGAACACATTAATTTCAGTCTGTAAGGCTGCTTGTACAATCGGAGCTTTTTCTCCATTCCGCTAATGAATCGGACAACGGAAGTACAGGGCTGTGCAAACGGTCAAAGAAAAACTCGCTACAAGAATTGATGAGATAATGTGTTGACACATTGACTCCATTCATTTAAAGGAGAAAAAAGTTGGTCCAGATAAAACTACTTAAACTGACAACAGGGAGATGTTTATTTCATTTTTTTTTCTCTCTTTGGGGGGACTCTTTTTGTGAACATTTTTGTTTCAACCAAGAACTTACACTGTAGTCTGTGTGACATCTACATACTACTAGGTATATCATTGTTGTTGTTACTAGTATTATAATTATTATTGTCAGTATTATTACTGTAACTCTATATGTGGCTTAAAGGAAATTCTTTTGTTTACATTCTCTTACACCACTTCAACTTAACGTCATCAATTTCTCCTTAAGCTGAGGTTTCTATTGTGGCGGAATAAACTGCATTGTTGTGTTTCTCCTTTCATTATTATTATTATCATTATTATCATTATCATTATTATTTTTATTATCATCATTATTTTTTTTCATCACTACAATTATCAGCAATTATTGTGCAAAATGCCACTTGTCTCTGTTCACCACACTTGATATTGATTCCCCATGCCTGCACATGAGTGAAACAGAAAGAACAGTCTTATTCATCAGTCCCAGGACTCGGGGTCAGACAAGTAAAACGTAAAGACAAATTTTGTTATCAATGCTAACATTCACAGCCAACACATAGTCGCAGACTGGTATTAACACTAACAGGTAACTCAACCATCTACACCCATGAATCATAAAATCATCATGGTAAAAGTTGGTGGTGTGCTGATGAAAATTAAATGAAAATACGGCAAAACGATGGGAAACTTGATTAGTCTGTATTTCTTTATCATTATCCTTCCTAACATAAAATAGGTTTTCAATGACAAGAAAATGAGTTTTGGGGGTTTTTATCCTATGGATTTGAACAGTTCACAATCAGTTTCCTGTGCAATCACGTATTCATGAACTTACACAGGGCATGTGTGACCTGGCTGGTCTGGGCTCTTACTTAGTTTAGAAAAACTTCAAATCTAAAATCATTTGGTTGAGTCAAACACCCACACATCCACTCCAAAAATGCTACATATAGGAAGAGTAAAACTCATTATGTTGGTACAAACGACACCTTACTAGTAGTAGCACACCAATAAGTGGCAGGCGTCAGACAAGTACCACACGACCTACCCGCGACACACTTGAGGAGCACCACCAGTCTACGCCAGAGTTTCGGCAGGCCAACAAAGGAGTTACCCGCTCAAGACATCCCACCACGGCACACTTTCGTTTATACACCAAAGGTCATTACAGGCCATGTATTTCTCTGAAATATCAGATACTGTACATGCTATTGTCCAAGTGCTCTACATAATGTTGTTGTTGTTGTTGGTGGTTTTTAGGCGCGTCATTCAAGTCTGAATATTTACGCCTGAATGTACAGCCCATGCCAAATAACTCTTCAATTCACACAAATCAAAGTTAAGTTGTTAACTTACAAAATAGTTTCGTTATCGTATTGTTTGGTCGTCTTGCCTGCCATAAACTTCTCAACCTCGTGCAGGCATATTAATATTCGCAGTTTAAATCACCTCAAAATAAAAACACCAACATCGACAAAGCAGCTTAAAATAAGATTTTTCCTTTTTCATTAGATTTTTAGTGAGATCTTTTTTTATTTAAGCTATTGTTATTCCTATCTTCAAACTGTTTATTTTACCACGTGTATTTCAAATCAGCAACAAAGTTGTAAACATATACAATGCGCATGCTCAGATCAATTAGCTAATAGAAAGTTCCAAAGATCTCGCGAAATAATGCAGCAGGGATGAGAGAAAGGGGAAGAGAGGCGGGGGTGGAGAGATGACCGTACACATCCTCTTCCATTTTTTTCTCTCGGATTTTAGATTTTGAATGGTTTTATCAGTATTTCAGGGTCTTGCCCCACCCCACCCTCACCCCAATTCGGGGATACGTTCGTTTTCGATTTTTCTGTTTTTTTATTGTTTTTGTTGCGTCATATTAATATTTATCAATGCATATATATTGTCAGATATATAATTGTCAGTGGTGCAGACCTATCGTAGATATGAATGCATTCGAATTCCGGAATCTCACGCCAGTCAGAGACCCAGGGAAAGGAGGAAATAGAGAATAAAAGCGGTTTGGTCGCGGCATTCTAATTTATAGACTATACGGAGGACGTACACACGTTATGCCATGTCATAATTTGTAATGTGACACCTTATGTCCGAGCGGGAGGATGGTGTAGCTTTCGTACCACAATTAAAAACTTCACGCCTCCCCGGGCCCTGGCGTGTGGATAACTCTCTGACAGAATCTAATTATCTCGGCGATAACGAACCAATCTAATTAGCCCAGTCATCAGGCCTCAAGCCATCTCGACGTACGTGGGGCACAGAGCTGACATGAGGGCTTGACTAGACTGCACCAATTACGCGCTAAAATTTTCACCTGAATTTGTATGCGTCGTCGTCGTCGTCGTAATGCAGTAGGCCTATATCTTGCAACAATAAGGGGTATCAGTGTCTCGGTATTCCATTGTTAATTTTTACTCAATTAGTTATTTTAATGAGGCACTGTTATTATTGTTGGACAGGAAATATCATCGATTGCAACACAAGAAGCAGACACTATTAGGCCTATACCTCTCACAATATTGTTGAGATGTGGAAAAGCGTCCAATCACTAACTTGGTTTACAACAAAAATGTTTGGGAATTATATAGGCCTAACCACGTCTTAATAATTGGTATATAATACACGTTGAATTGAATTGAATTGAATTGAATTGAACTGAAAATAAATCGATCGATCAATCAATCAAGAATCAATCAATCAACTGATTTGATTATAGGTTTCTGTCTTTGAAAAACTAAACTATGAATAAAACTCCTTCGCCTTGGCCGGTAAAGGGCGTAATCGCTGTATACAGTCTATACTGTTCGAGTCCCTCCGTCGGGCACACGTATCTGACATCAGTTAGTTGTTGAAAGGTTGTTATCTATGATATTATGAGTGTATGATGCGAAGTCGATGACAGATTTGGTCTATGGTCGCTTTTAGGACAAAAATAATATATGGTTAACCTATTTTTATGGACGTGGCGAAGCCCGTGATCCCTGTCAAAAGACGCTATATCACACGACCAAATAAATTATATCGGCAGTAAAACCAACTTCCATGTTTACATTTCCCGCGCAAAATGTGTCGGCCATTGACAGAGCTATCTACCTCAGTTGACGTGGTGCTGATGGGAATCTGACAGGGCTGCAAAGTAGAATGTTATAACTTCTGAGCATGTTTCGTCGTGGCTGTTATCGGATGCGCTGTTATTGTTTTCTAAACGATGTTCTTCTATGAGTCCCGCTGCGGCTACATCATTTTTTTTTTTGAAAGCCAAAGAAAGTCTCTCCCAACACCTCAACTCTAATGGCTGCATATACGGGGGATAACAGTAAATGAAAATACAGCATAACAATGATGGGAAATTTTATTAGTCTGTATTTCTTTATCATTATCCTTCCTAACACAAAATAGGTTTTCATTGACAAGAAAATGAGTCATCGTTTTTTTCTATGGATTTTAACAGTTCACAATCATAACTCGACCAATTGGTAGAGTTTCCTGTGCAATCACGTATGAATGAACTTGCACAGGGCAAATGTGTGACCTGGCTGAACTTTAAATTTAAAATCATTTGGTCAAGTCACACACCCACACATCCACTCCAAAAATGCTACATACAGGAAGAGTAAAACCCATTACGCTTGTATAAAAGACATTACTTGCAGCACACCAATAACTGGCAGGCGTCAGACAAGTACACACGACCTACCCGCGACCCACTTGAGGAGCACCACCAGTCTACGCCAGAGTTTCGGCAGGCCAACAAAGGAGTTACCCGCTCAAGACTTCACTAACCCATCCCACCACGGCACACTTTCGTTTCTACACCAAAGGTCATTACAGGTCATGTATTTCCCTGAAATATCAGATACATAATATTGTCAAAGTGCTCTACATAGTGAATGTACAGCCCATATCAAATGATGGTTAATTCACACAAATCAAAGTCAAGTATAGTAATTAAATCACTTACAAAAAGTTTTGTATTGTCTTGCCATCGCCTGCCATAAACTTCTCAACCTCGTGCAGGCATATGAATATTCGCAGTTTAAATCACCTCAAAATAAAAAGAGTAACATCGACAAAGCAGCTTAGAATAAGATTTTTCCTGTTTTATTGGATTTTTAGTGAGATCCTTTTGAATTTAAACTATTGTTTTTTTTTTTACATTTTCAAACTGTTTATTTTACCATTCATGTATTTCAAGTCAGCAACAAAGTTGTAAACATATACAATGCGCATGCTCAGATCAATTAGCCAAAGTACCAAAAAAGCTCCAAAGATCTCGTGAAATGATGCAGCATGCAGGAGATGAA
>JZLH01S0608083.1:48303-59683 GCA_001188425.1 Eucidaris tribuloides | reverse complement strand
CCAAACCAGCCTACGCCCTGAAATATAGCCACCAAAATAATTTGTTTTGTTATGGACAGAGGTCAATTTTTTCACAAACAGAAAATGTCGTTGGAATTATATGTAAACTCATCTGAGAAACTGAGAAAAGTCTGGTAAGGTTGCATGGTCACATATGACATTTCGCATTTATCCAAGATAGCGGCCAAATGCAAAAGCTGTAATACAACAGAATTTAGCTTATGTTAAGATGCCATGATTATTTTCTCACCACGAGTCACCGGTAAGTGTAGAATGGTGTAACGCTCTTCTTGGTGTATTTCCTAGAAATTCGTAATTTTAAGAGTCCCAAGTCAGTTTCAGTAACAGTTTCATCATCCCACCCAGGGAAGGTATGTATGGGTGTATACTGCATTATATGCTGCCCAAATAGGTTAAACATTACACGGAAATCGTTTCATTTTCATATTTTTAAATCCTGAGATAAGAATTAATATTTCTATATGAATTATTTTAATTTCATTTAAATCGATTATTACTTTTAAAACATTTTCAGTAATTTTTTAAAGCTCCCGATAGGAGCAAGGTTCTCTTTTTTGAACCATGATTCTCAAGAAAATATTTAAAATTCCATTCATTAGAAAAGAAAAATCAGTATATAATGTATAATGATCACTGGTTTATGACCACAGAATGTACTCCGGAAATGATGAGCTGGTTCTTGTGAAGTCATTGCATTGTAATACATTTATCGGTTTGTTTTAGCATTCCATTTTGTTGGAACAAACCTTTTATCACTGCCAATAACCTTCAGCAGTTTAATATATGCAATAACAATTGTGTACAATCGTCTTAAGGCCTTTCATTGCACAAATGCAACTTGTTAACAGATAAGCCTACTGTTAGGTGTAAGTTTTCAATTTCTATAGTATACGAGGCATGCTGAGGCTGCCCTTCTTTCCTATAGAATCCACCGTCACTGTATGTATTTACAATGGAAAATGTATCATCGGCATCCATTTGTCGTGATATCTGCATCTGGAAAGACTGGTTAAGTTGGTATTCTGAGGCAGCGCCTACTTCGGCTGTAGAGAATGCATTCCTCACTTGAAAATGCTGTCCGTGAGTGGAGCTTCCTTGCCCCAGCTGCGGTGTGCAGACGCTGCTCTTTAGTGTCGAGTTATAATTTCGCTTCTCCTCTGCAGTGGCCATTGTAAGGTCAAGTTTCCAGTGATTGTGGACCTTTCATTGCAATCTCATCCTACATGTACCTGCTCATGTTTATGCTTACAGCTTCCTTATCTCTCTCGCACACATCATTGAAACAGCACAACTGAGGCCATTGCTGTTTGACACACAATTCGTCCATTGGATGCCTAGGATCTAGCTGTCCAAGCTGCTTCCTACATGGAACTGGAAGTGCTAAGTATTTCTGGCCAAATTGATAGGGAACTGAGGACACATGCAGGCTCTTATTCAGCTGTCTTGATGTACACTGTCAGTTTTTTTTTGTGAGTGTGGTTAATGTTTCTTCTGCATCATAATCCGTCCCCTGATGAGAATGCCTTTATAGGAAGCCTTTGATTGTCCATACCTGACAACTATGAAATGCTGGTGCCTGTTACACAAAAACTGTAAATTACCTAAAATATAAACTATCGAATCCAAGGGACTTGATCACATCATTGGTGGTATGACAACCCGGTTTCATTGACACACTGGAAATTGCAGGATGTTCCAGTGTAAGGAAAAGCTCCAACAAGCCACAAATGAAATTTTCCCAACCTTATGCTTATCAAGCAACAACATTATGACATCCTGGTCGTCAATCCCTTGTTGCTGGGTCAAGACTTTCAAATCAATCAATTTCACTCAGTCCACTCAAAGTGTAAAGTAATCCATCATTTGCCCTACTGGTAGAACATTGACCTATAAGTAAAAGAGCTCAGTAAGTTCAAACCCCATTAAAGCTCGATTAAAGGTATTTTGCTAATTATAAGTTGAGCTCTGGAAAAGAAATATTTTGAACATCAAAGACAGAGGATTATTTTGTTCATTCTGATAATTAAACCCACTGGCTATGCCTCTTCTGTAATGGAGCTCATCTTAATGTACTTGGTGCTTGCAGAATTTCACCATGATTGTCCTAGCTCTAAAATCAAAGATAGAATGACACAGGGAGCTCAGGCCTGTCTCTGTGATATGTTCCGTATAATTATAAAGTACTAGTAACTTATATTCAAATGGGTAGATTTTGTCTTTGACATCCATCTGCGTCATGAATGGAATGGTTTCCACAGGGCATATCAAGGACAGGGTCAAGTGACCCTTTTCACATAGAACATTTATTCGACCTTAAAAAAATGCTGGAGCCATACTTGCAGACCTAACTGTCGTATTCAATACAGTGTGGTACAATAACTTCCCATCAAAGCTTTGACAGTTGCTATGACATAGACACATGGTTAAGCAGCATACATCACCTTTCAATCCTGTCAATACAGACTAGCAGAATTTGTAAATTTGCTTACATAACAAGCTACAGGTCTATCGTCCTCGTTTGAACCCCCCCCCCAAAAAAAAAAAGGAAAATGCTTCTTTTAAATGCAAATATAAATTACAGCTTTTGGCATTTGGCCATCATCTTGATTTATGAGAGTTAGTATGTCATCTTGTATCTGGAGTCATTATGGCACCTTTTTAGTTGATAAGCTTGGAATATCACCACAGAGATACAGACCCCCGTGCAATCAAAATCCTTACTAAGTATGTTTTCTGTGTGTAAAAATCAGTTAGTTTGGAAGCCATTTTGTGTTTGTATGTATTGCCCAGTGCTGACAGTTTGCCAGTCTCGCTTCCAGAAGACTGAATTAACAAATCCCGTACTAAGGAAATTACAATAATCAGTAAACTTGAAGTATTAGTGTGTTGAGACTACATAAGCCTTATATTACAGGCCTCGTCGGGTGCTCATCAGGCAAAATGCGTCTCAGAGGAAGGAACAGTCGCAGGGTCTGGAACTGGGACTAACACAGTGTTTTGCTTTAAATATGCAAATTAAATATCATAAATGACACAACACTATCAGTTTTGTCTAAATTATTGAACTGTTTAAATATACACAACTGGTATAGTTTCTGAAAACCGAAATTTGACTTTTAATTTTCTGAACAAAATTAGGTATTTTGGCGGCCATTTTGTTTTTCCAGCATATCTCTAATTGCTCAAGGGTAACAGAGTGTCAATCATGAGATCGTTTAAATAAATGACCATATGAATTATAAATATAAGTAAGAATGTGTGTTGAGGCTACATGGGCCTGAAATCACAGGCCTCGGATACTCACCCGTCCGTAGTGAGCCTACTTATGAGGAAAGAAAAGTCGTAGGGTCTGGAAATGAGACTAACATGGTGTTTTCTTGGAAAGATGCACATTAACATGTCATCTGTGATGATACAACACCATTAAACTTGTCTCAGGCAAGAAACTTGTAAAAATTGATACAACTAATAGTCCATTACTGAAACAAACAGTTAACTTTTAATTTTTCTATTGAAAATAATGCATTTTGGCGGCCATTTTGTTTTTTTTCTGTATATCTCAAATTGCCCAAGGCTGACAGAGTGTGCAGTTTTCAGATTGCTTCAAGGTGATTCTGTCTCAGGAATCATAATCTGCAAAGAATAAAAACTATAGACCCTAAACAAGGTTACCCCTTTGGCTCCGGACTATATCTTATTTTTTTCCAGGGGACGATTTAAAAATAAAGCCCCATAGAGAGCCACACAGCAGGTTTCCGTACTACGAGTGATGTTGACATTGTTTATTTTAGAATGAGTCAACGTTTGACTACAAGATTTTCACAGGAGAATCCTTGCATAGTTTACTTGATTCTAGAGTAGTTTCAGCCCAAGTTGAAGACTACCCCCAATCATGTCATTTACCTTTAACGTATCATAAGAATACAAGCATATTCTGTCGATTTTGAAAGAAAAACTGGATTTCTGTAGTACAGATTGAAATAGAATAATATCCTTGTAATGTTTATTCATGTTTGGTATATCTGTAGGAAACATTACTATATTATTGTTAAATCCAACACCTCAGTTTTCGCAGTGTACCATTCTATTAAGAACCTCAGTCCCACTCGTAATAATTGGAGTGTGTTAATGGTGCGAATTCAGAGGGTTAATCCGCAAGACACTGCAGTGACAACGATAGCTGATTCGTCGGAGAATGGCAGAGCACTCCTTACATTTTCTTCTCTCTCTCACGAGCAATGGTTTGAAACACTTGAAACAAATTGCCCGACATGTGTCCAGTTGAGATTTTAATATGCAGCGGCCGCCGCGGGGTAACTTGACAAACAAATCTTATCGCAGTCTTGTACATGAACATAAGGAGATGATCGATGTTAGAATTAAAGGCATCGTATAACAATATTTCCATTTAAAAAGTGTGAGCTACATGAGTTTTCCATGCTTCTGGTGTCTTTGATAATGTCTAAAAATGAAGCCCTGAAAAAATTACAGTTCAAAGTTATCATTAAGTGCTTTAAAAAGTAAAAATCATTGAGAGACCATTCCAGTTTTCCCCCATAGACAGCTGTGTTGCAGAATTTTCATCGACCGAGAGTAATTCATGTGCCAATTTTATCTGTATATATTTAACGAGTGACAGCATAACTGTCTGAAGTTTTGTGTTCCAGGGTGTCCATTCAAACACTGTCAGATATGTCACATAGCAAAGTTTGACAATTTGTTAAGCAAATCTTCCACAATGTTATATAGTGTCTTTAAAGGATCGATCAGTATATAGCTCGTATATAATACTATAGATAATATTTAGATATCTATTTATATAACATTTATATATCGTTAGCTAGACTGGAATAATCACAAATGTTTATTTGCGTTTCCAAATTTCCCGAAATCAATAACTACTTTTTCAAACTGTTGCATGCAGTGACAGCACTGTCTATTCGTAAAATTGTATCCAAACGGAGCCGCTCGATTTATGTGAGTGTATGGGCTCTTTAACTTGTAGATGTGAGTGTAACTTCTAACGTCTGACAATAAAGATTAAAATAAGATTCTGCTTATAGATTCAAGACCCATTAATCAAATTTGTGTAAATATAAGTCACAGACTATAGCATTTGCTGTGATTAAAGTATTCGGTCTGTCCACAACTGTCTTCGCTCTTGGGTATATTATTCGTTTGATATTCGTTTGCTTAATTCTAAATTTTGTTTATGTTGTTATTCAGCTGAAAAAAATAATAATAATAATTGTCATTAGTACCTTTACGGAATAAAGTGTATTGAAAACAAGGTTGTCATTAATGACATATATTCCAAGCTGTTTTGGGGGAAGGGATGCTGTTGGGTGAGTAAAGCTTTTATGTTTATATTTCTGTCTTAATGTTGTTTCCCAGTCGTATTTACATCATCTACGTAATGATACAACTATGATAATTTACCAATATACCACAAAACAATATTATATTGTTATAATAACTAAATGACTTTCATCCAACGCCCTGTTTTTACAATGACTCTCTTTGTGCGGCTATGCATGCTTTGATTGGTGACCTATTCTGTCCCAAAATAATGATCTATGTTATTAGCAACCGCTCACCCACCCCCCCCCTTTATTTTCTGAGAATTAGTAATATATAACGGGACAAAATTAATATGTATAGTCACTAGCTTTGTGAGAAAATGGGTGTTACCCTCAAGCAGGTTGTAAAGTATCTGTTATTACACTGGAATTTGTTTTGTATGTTTTTGAAGCTCTTTTGATTAGGAAATAAGTACTCAAATATTCGATACGAATTCATTGTTTTCTTCCTACCGCTTTCTCATATTAACTTAAGTAATTGCCATTGATTAACAGATTGAAGTTAATGTATTTACTTGGATTTGACCCAACTAAACAAAGATTTGGAAAAATACAGTGCTCACAATTTTGGATTATGTCACATTGCTTTCAAATGATAATGACCAGTGACGACTATCGTGTTATTGAATTGAAAAGTGTAACGATCACATTTTTCATAAAAAAACTGACTTTCTAATAGATGGATATTTATATGAATGTGAATATTACTAATGATTTCAGCATATTTCCTTGGTGAGCTCATGTTTGGAGTGTATACAAACAAAACCATAATCATTGACATCTGTCGACGGTTTACAGAACATTTACTTTGTCACGCAATACTCATAATCGTAAGGAAAGGACGAGGAATTATATTTGTCATAATTTGTTTTATTTTATGAGGTCTAATTATGTTACGAGTTCTCACGAATGTAGGACCCAGAATGTGCAAACTTATGTAATTGTTAATTGGATCTTTAAATTTGCTCCAAGTATCGGATTACTTAAAGCTTTGATTCATATGTTCCCTACCTCTGTGGTAACCTTTTATAATTTATGATCTACCAACTTAAACCTGAGTAATCCTTACCCATTTTGCTCACTAAAAAGTCTCCACATGAAAAGATGAATTTGATTACTATCGGAAATCGAAATCTTGGCGCAGAAAATTGAAAAGGGGGGAAGAAATAACTTTGCGTTCAAGAAAACAGCAAGACACGCGGCAAGGATACAGGAAAAGGGCGGAGAAGGCGGGAAATTGGAAACAGTGTACGTATGGGCTCGCGGCAGCTGAAGGAAAACGAAAGCCAGACATCGGGTGGAAAGACGCAAAACACAACAATACATAGGAGGTCGGGCGAGGAGAAGGAAAGGAGAATTTAACAGAAGGAAGCTGTGACGAATTGTCAAGTTCAGCGGTGACATTATTCATCAGGCATCGTTCGTCAACTCTCAGTCGGAATGAACGTTTATTTATCTTAACTCGACAACGCTGTTTGCACGTGCATCCATGTGGTATCCATTTCTTCTGAGTCCAGGGCGCCCCATGCAACGGGGGCATTTGCTGCTCGCGTTTCCCAGTCAAGTCAGCGTCGTGCATTTTGACGGCAACAAACGTGTTTTTGCTTTACATTATAAGGTCTTTTCTCTTTACTGGCTGCATTTTGTTATCGTCCTATTTAATTAGATTTTAAGTATATGTAGTACTTTGGAAAATACTTGACCTCATTTTGACAAATTCTGTTGATCAGATTAGTTTGAAAATAATTGTTTTCTTGGCGATCTGGCCGACTTTTATGTAAGAAAAAATAATGGCAATATTTTCGATTATTTGTATTTCAAGGAAGTGTCTCATCAGCAGTATTATTCTGAAATTATGTGCCTCGTATATAGCCATTCAAATAAAACAATAAAGCGCAGAGGTTGCGATTATAGTTTCGGGTTAATGCATACTTATTCTTCATTCCTTTATTCTTTATCTTAAAGTTGATTATTTTGTTATATAATAGACTTGTGATCATTGATATAACATAATAACAACATGAAGTGTACATTATCATTTATTTATAGAAATGTATATTCATAGAATTTTAACATAACTATATATTTACAAACACACACACACACACATACACACACACACACACACACACACACACACACACACACACACACACACACACACACACACACACACACACACACACACACACACGCACACACGTGCTATCTATTCCATGTATACGTGTGTGTTTCCATTAAATCAAAACACGTGTAAATAATATAGGTATTCCGTAATCTTATAGCTTTCATATTGTTTTTCATTTAACCTTTTTAAAAGGGTTCGATAGTTACCCTTTTCCATCTAAATTTGCAGTCAGCCAGATACATTTTAAAATTAACAAACATGGTTATTAGCCTATATGCAAATGAACTACCAAATCCATTTTTATATATGTGTAACTACATAACACGAAAATACATTTTCGTATATATATTTTTTTGTACATGTGGAACAGGAATATATAGGCCTAGCCTACATTTGTGAAGGTTTTGGTGAGGGGAAATGATACAAGATTTCAGATTTCAAAACAGATGATTAACATTGGTTTTACATGAGAGAAGAACTGTAAAAGGCACACACAGAAAATAAATTTGATGGATAATCTTAATTTTTATAACTCAATTTGCACACCAATGCCAACAGTCGAAGCACAATAACCTTTATTACCAATCTCTGCATTACAAACGCAGTCGTATCAACGATAACATTTAATTTTGTGTTTGCTATTTATAAACAAGTACACGATAACAAGAAAACCTATGTATGGTTTTGATGTGTTTTCCTGGACGTGAACGTCAGAAATTGAGAGCCATATGTCTTCAAGTGTTTTGTTTGTTTCTCGTGCTTTCTGTAGCAACGACAGAATGTCTACTTCAAGCTCCGTGTGCGGAAGAGTAAAAGTCAAAATGGTTACAACGAAATAGAAGGTAATTTGGTAAATACCACAAATGATATTACGAAAAATTCGCGGGAGAACAGAAAGAGACACGCACACGTATAAAGAGACAACACAAGAACCCTTCCCGAGAAACCGTAGAACAGATGTCCAACCACTCCTGCGTAAGTGTTGGAGCGGAGAAGGAAAAGCGCGCCAAATTACATCAGTGCTAGGCAAAAATCGTGCAAAATTGTCGTCTGCTGTGATGCGAGCTTGAGCTTCACCGTTGTCTGACCACTGTAACTTGCACAGGTTAATTGTGTGTCAGGGACAATTAGTTTTATTAGGAGGACGTGGAACGGTAGAAAATTTCCATTAGACAAATTGGGGGAGGTCTTTTTCTCTTCTGTTTCTTCTTCTTGGTCGTCGACGTCTTCTTGCGCGGCTTCTGTTCAACGTTTGGAGATTTAATATAGGTGTATTGCGAATTTACGATGATGGTGTGGATATGGGATTTGTCAGACAACATCTGGACATCCGAGAGGTCGTTAGTGTATGATATAAGACGTAAATCATATTGCGTAGGCCGAGATGTTTGGTGATGTAGAATGGATTTAACATTCCGTTTATAAACATCATTTTAATGATCGTATAAAGTGGGGAGAAATAAAACAGTTATGGCGACTGCTACAAAGTGACAAATATATGTATAATATTTTACGATGTAAGATCATTTGATATGTTAAAGTACTGTTTCTTGTTAGTGTAATTTGATATATTAATGAAATGAGATGAAACATTATTTTCGTTGCACTTTTACACGTATGTGTAACATAATGGGGCAACATTGTAGACTTTCTCGCTATACCTGTACATTATTTATCACACAAACACACACACACACACACACACACACACACACACACACACACACACACACACACACACACACACACACACACACACACACACACACACACACACACACACACACACAACATAACAACATATCACAGCATCATCTAAACACAGCACACACACAAAACACAGACACACACACCACACATATACATACAAATATATAGGCCTACATAAAGTCATGATTCTCTCTGTAATCATAAAACACCCCCCAATAAGATAATCACTGTACTTGGTAAATAATAAGCCTACACATATAATATACTATATACGTACACATATTTAAATGTATACACACAAGTGTTTCATAAGTCAAATTCTAGTTTGTCTGTACTGAAGCCTACAAACAACAACCTACGTACCGAATAAGTACGTACATATGCAGATTAAATGTATACGTGCTCTCTAAAAATTAATGAGCGAAAGTATTCACTCTTTTCTGAAATTCACTCCTCAAAGAGTGAAAATTTTCACTCATTATTTTTAGAGAGTGTAAAATATATGCATGTACATGAATGTCCATATTTGTATTAAAATATATAAAGGTAAATTATAAACTCCTCAAAAAAAGTTTGGAAATCTGACTTTGGTGGATTATTTCTCCCTTTTCGTAGTCGTAATCAATCCATGCTTGGTATCATCAGAAAGATATTTTAATTTTCTTTAAAATGATACCCTACTTGGTATGATTATTTCATCGGGGAAAAGGCCGTATGTTCAAATGTGGGATAAAGTGTAAATTGAAAAGCTGCAAAATGACCGGTGGCCATAAAGCGTCAATAAAAACATGTTCTTTTTATGGAGTTATGTCATTTGTTCTCAGCTGGTAAGCCATGGATGTCAATTTCAAAAGGAGCCCCTGCCACTACAAAATGTTCATAACTTTGAGATTAAAGGCTTTGCAAACTGACCCAAGTTTGGTAAGTCGCCTTATTTGTTATTTCCCTGTTGACGAGTTTTCCAATGTCTTTTGGTCATTATGCATTGTAACACGAACATTATCATGGATTCGAACAAACGTGTGCACAAGCAAGCAAACAAACAAAAGAAAAAGAAAAACATGTATAGGCGTTTACAAACAGGACTCAAACCATTCAGTCTTAAAGTTATAAACAAATGAAGTGACAGGGGATCAATTTGAAACTGACATTCATGTCTGACCAGCTGAGACCAAAAGACATAACTCCGTACAAAAAACACGTCCCTTATTGACTTGTTATGAGTATCGGTCATTTTGCAGCTTTTCAATTTACACTTTATCTCATATTTTTACATACTACCCCTTCAACGATAGCATAATCATACCGAGTAGGATATCATGTTAAAGAACATTAAATATTCTTTTAAATAAAGAACATTAAATAAGCTGGTACCAAACATGTTTTGATTGCTACTATTAAGAAGGGAGAAATAATCGATCAAAATCAGATTTCCAAACCTTTTTTGATGAGTTTAGTTACTATCCTTAGCTGAACACGAGACAGTGTCTGATGCTAGGTAGAAACGACATAACGGCTTCTCTGTTTACCAATTCGAGTCCTGAAATAATTAAACTAATGAGGTCAAAAATAACTCCCTCCCAGAGCAGTAATGCTAATATCCCGAGGAGGTATCAAGTTTAATTTTGTTAATTGGTTTTCAACGTACAGTATCATTCAGCAGCACTATACCATTATCATGGCGGGTAGGCCACGGGTCTTTCTGTATCAACACGCGCACTCACACGCACATACTGACAGACACATACTCACGGACAGACACACACACATACATACATACACACAAAACACACACACAGGTGCCAGACGCACACACCATCACACAAACACACGTGTAGACTATGAATTATGTCTACAGTTTGTGTATACAGCGAGTCTATGTAAATATACTATTTTAATGTACACCATAGTACAAAATTATAAAATGTATCTTAAACATCAAACGAAAGCTATATAATATCGATATCCATTTAAACATTTAACTTCTTTCTTCCTCGTAATATCTTTCTCCATGAATATTTATGGATAGCGACATATAACGATAGTCCGTGTATCTTTTTTTCAAAGTGAGGCTTTATTTTTCATACTTATGCATTTGGTCACAATGGTGAATTTCCGTTTTTAATGTATTTTCTAGTCATAATATTTTGACAGGCAATGG
>JZLH01S0608083.1:38303-45803 GCA_001188425.1 Eucidaris tribuloides | reverse complement strand
GTCGCATAATGTGTTTAGCAATACATGGGTGTAACGACGTTATAAATTAGCATGCACACTTTGTTGCGATAGCTTTAGTTTCATACATATCGATTTGGGGTATTTTTTACTTTTGATGGCAACTAAAATATGTTATTGTCGGATGTTGAAGTATATGGGATGGGGAAGCAACAATTATTATAGTATTCAGACTCTATATACACTAAGAAAAATAGGTTCAACTTTGCACCTTTAAAGGTGCAGACCAATATCACACTGAGAGCACCTTTACGGTGCAACTTTGCACCTTTCAGACGTTTAAAGTTGCAAAAATGCACCTGTGAAGGTGCTGCCAGTGTAACATCGCTAGTGGTGCAAACTGCACAGTTGAACCTAGTTTTCTTCTGGGGGGGGGGGGGTTACTCAGGTAAATTGGGTATACGGGGGTGTGCCGCTAGGGAAGGGTGACTTTTTCAAGAAAAATCCTTAGACATGGGTCCCCTTTTCATCAAAAAGATCCTTAGACATGGGTCCCAATTTTCAAATTTTCCGCGCGCTTTGCGCACCAAACATTTTTGAAACCCTTAGACCTGGGTGGCTATTTACGGCAAAAGGACCAGTAGATGTGGGTATAATGATTCGGAGTTCTCAGCGGCACACCCCGTCCGACTATAATCTGAGTAGCCCCACCCCCGGGGGTTTCTTAGTGTGTAAACTGTTTAAAAATAAGCAACAATGTCCACTTTTCAAGGAGTGAATTATAGACAGATTTAAAATGAATTAAAACATAAATCGAAGGACAGAAATAAGTTACAATTTCACAGACATTACTTTGAATTAATTTCAATCTAATACAGCTGGAGTGAAAAATATATATAATATATAATCGAGAAAGCGATATATTGCAAAACAAGTTCTTTCAACGGTATAATTTTGAAGAAGAAAATACAATGAATATTCCCCCACGATAACAATTTTTACGAAAAAAATACCACTTTGCGCCTTCCTGCGGTTTTATGCATGAATTATGCTTCATTAAGATACCGATATTTTCCCCATACTACCTTGTATTTTGTATTTGTTAGTTTAATATATCGTTACATTTTGAAGAGATGTTTGTATATTTTCTTCAGATACGATCTTTTTGTTATTTTAGTGCGCATGTACTCCCTCTTTGGTGCTTTATTCATGTTTCCTGTATGCATTTCTAATGAATTGCAAATTTCAAATTACACTCCCCGGTACTTATCCTTAAAAACGGACGCGTATACGCAAGAACCTGTACGACAACGCAACAGATTGACTACGCGGCCGCAACCCGCTAGAGAATACGTAATCACGCAAAGAAAGAGGACCCCGTGCCGTCATATCGTTGTAAAAAAAAATATACGAGTCTCTCCAACTTCCATTTTACTCCCATTTTTGATAAATGGTTCTTCCCCATTTTATCTCGGGTTTCGTACCCAAAGGAGTACCGCCAGAATGGGTTGCTAACAAGAAAATGGGCTTGACATAGAAATCGAAGAATGCGTTGAATTGGATGCCATTTTACTGTGACGACACAATACTGCATTTTGCATTGTGGCTCTTAATTTGGAGTGGTTGAAGAAAGAATGGAAACTGATCCGAAATTGCAAATTTGTACAGGAGTCATCTACCATTAAAGGACACGAATTCTGGGAATAAATTGTAATTTATGTCATCTCTGTATACACTTTATAGCGCTGGCTTTAAACTGTAGTAGCACTTGCATATGTACAAAATATAAATCGGCACATGAATTATTATCGGTCGACGAAAATTGTGCAACACAGCAGTCTATGAGGGAAAACTGGAATCGTCGCTCAATGATTTTCACTTTTTAAGAGCACTTAATGATCATTTTGAACTACAATTTTTTTTCAGGAATTCATTTTTAGACCTTATCAGAGACACATGGGGAATCACGCAGCTCAGATTTTGTTTTTTATTGGAAACATTTGCATTACACTCTTAAAACTTCCGGGTCACTCTGACTCGGAGAAAGGATCCGTTGGGGGCACACCCGGAAAAGGGTCAGGTTTAACCACATTCTGGGTCAAGTTTGACCAAAATCCAAGTCAGGTTGACTCATATTTTGGTCAACCTCGACCCAGAATTTCGTTAAAATTGACCCTTTTCCGGGTGTGCCTCCAACGGATTCTTTTCCGAGTCAGTCTGACCCGGGATTTTTAAGAGTGTAGAACCAATACATCAACTGTGATACGAAGTTCATTGTATCAAGCATGCTCAAATGAAAACAAATTTCACCTCCCTGACTGGTTCAAACTATAAACCCGATGATAATTTCGACTTTACATATACACTCTGAAAACCTTGTCCACGACAACACAGAAAGTGGGAAAACGAATATTTCACGGAAATTTAATTCAAACTAATCATAAGCTCTTTTGACGGTGTTGAAATTTACGAACTCAAAATTTTCGATCTTCGTCGCAGAACCGCGCTTTGAGATCGAAATGGCGTCCTTTAAATTAAAGCAACTGTACTTCGCTCGCTCACCCTCTCTATCTCTATCCACTGAATAATGAAAATATACACATTTGATTGGATTAAAGTATTCCCGATATACCATCTTAATCCCCGTCTACATCTGCAGTAGCGCATGTGGGAGAATTATACACTGTATAATTCGAAAATGTCATTACTGAAGCGATTTCAACCGGAGATATACAGTTGCGAAACCTCCATTGAAGGGATTAGAATGCATTAATTATAACTCTCGACTGGAAAACTCCGCCGTGCTATCATTCTCAAGTTAATACTGCAGGTTGATTTATGCATTGTATTACCATTGAATGCACGTGTATAATGGGTGGGCTATTGAGCCTTTACGAGGGTTACCTATTCTTGGACGGACAGAAGAGTTTATGTCACGCTCTATATGCATACGGCAGAGCGATTGCCTCCCCCTCCCCCCCCCTCCCCACACACACGCACTCCCATGGAAATTTATAGCAAAGAAATGTGTTTAAATTAAAATCTGAAACACATTTATAATTCATAACGCGTGACTCATTATTGAAATCAGCAATATATATGTCAAAATCACATATACTTTCTTTACAACAAGTAGAATTATATGATTCAGGTACTCAATTGCTGTTGTTTTAATATGAGAGATGCAATATTTGAAGACAAGCAACAATCATATTGTTATCACGGCGGGGCACATTTTCACTGTTTTTTTTTTTATATATAAGCAAGAAATCACCCCAAACGTAACAGTATAATTTCCTATACATACTGATGATTCCCCGTACAATCCATCACTATTATTTGAAATCCCCCTCCATATGAAAATATAGACAGACTCATTAAAATAAAATATCGGGCGTAAAATGAATAAATATACATATTGAGATAAGCGGGCGGCTTTGTGCAGGGATGTGGGTGATAAAAAAAAATCTTAAGATGTCATCCTAAGCATTTTTTCCGGTTCATAAGATCCGCTTGTTTTCCGAGCAAAGTCATATAATATTTTTTTCTCTCTTAATGATAAATATTATCTTTGGATAGAATAGGCCCTATGTACTTGTTTGTAATATGCTGCACGTGTGCCCTCAACTTTGGAAGTTTACTTTAATTTCTTTTTAAATAACAGGGTACTAAGGTGCCAGGAAAATGATTGAATAAATAAAAGATTCTGCCACCTGTTAGTCATAAACATAGCCTACTCTGCAAATTCATGAATTTACATATTATGAATTCATGGTTGATCAAGATATAAAAAAATACATATATCTTACTATATCTCTACATATTTCTTAATCTTAAAATTATACATTATCTTAGTAATCCAGTGTTTTAGTCTGTATAGATATACAGGTATCCATGTTTACAAGATTAAAAATGTTAATATGTCATTATGAAAAAAAGACACGAATTGAAACACTTTTTCTTAACTGACTGCTGATATATTGTAATAAAATGTTCCAAAATTTGTCATGAATTTGCCTAATCTATTGTTTTTCACATTCCAACAACCTCCAAGTTGATGGTCTTTATATTTTTAATTTACTCGAGCAAATCTGTCACATCTACAGTAAAAGAGACAAATATACACATGAAGACAGAATAAGTGTTATATAGATGCAAATTGATGTGATAAAATGGGATTTTTAAAATTTAAATCTACGTTTGTATTGACTGACTGTGTATCCGAACAAACTCGTTGCTTATTTTTAAGGTCTAGCTGACCGTAATTCCTCTCCAATTTTTCGTTGTATTATATAAAATCATGAATATGCACAGCTTTTTCGGTGTGTGCATGTGTGCGTGTGTGTGTGTGTGTGTCTGTGTTTGTGTTTGTGTACATATGTGTATGCGTGTGTGTGTCTGTGCGTGTGTTTGTATATGTGTGTGATGGTGTGTGTGCGCGTTTGTGTGTGTGTGTGTGTGTGTGTGTATGAGTGTGTTTATATATGTTTGTATTTGTTACTGTGTGTATGTGTGTGCAATGTGTGTGTTTATGTGTGTGCGTTTGTGTATATACATGTGCGTGTTTATGTGTGTGTGTGTGGGGGGGGGGGGAGAGGGGTACCACCGATACTTATGCGCATGACAAACCGAGATCACAATCACGTTGCGTGGTAGATTATATAGAAATTCAAATGATAACACCATGCTGAATATAAAACCTCTCTTGCTACTCTATGTGGAGGTGCCGATTTTCTCATCGTTGTGGTTAGACTAATGTTAATTCTTGCCAAATCTGATACCTCGTATGCATACTCTCATCGCGACCTGGCTGAAATTAAAGTACGTTGATGCATGTTAATGACCATGCTAAGCTTCACACATCACGCGTCCGGTTAGCGTGCATATCCAACCAAGTCCACGACGAGTGAAACTCAAGACCATCTCCGCAGCTTCTCTGCATAAATTTCGACGAGTTTTAGGCGCTGGTAAAGTACACGGCGCTACGATAACTTTGCCGATCGCGCTGATAAGCGGTCACCCAAAAGTCATAAGCGGTCGCCGAAACGTCATAATATTGTCATAAAGTTTAAAATGAGCATCTGTGCTGCTTTATTTTGGGCACGGTTGTGTACAATAACATGAATAAAATATGATGAGAGTGTTAGATAACGATTGTAATCTATATTCCTATTCCGTGTCTTTCTCGACAAGTGCATATGCTACCATGCCGCTTAGTCATAAAATTCTAATAACGAGCTTTCGGAACATGTGATTACGTATGCTAAGTGCAGGAGACAAAAGATTGTATCTTTGGGTTTTTGTAAGCAAAGAATCGAGTGAAAGTTTAATTTCTCACCATGTTGTTCTTTTTCCAACATAGAGACACAGTTAGCTTTTCTCATGAGTCATTGTATATCGCTTTTTACCCATAAAAATATTTTTGATCAATATTCCATCTTCAGGCTTTTGTTTTTCTCAACACATTTCCTCGGAATATTTCTAAGAATGCAGTGTTCATCATGTACATAAGATTTCGAAATGCGAAACTTAAAGACACAATTCAACATTGTGGAGCTTCAATTAAAAAAATGGCGAACTGGAATATCTGAGCTACATAGTGGTGCTTACATAGGCAAATAAACACAACAACAAAAGTAACTACCCCCTTTTTCAAAATACCATAACTTTTCAAAGAAACGGTGTCGAGCAATATAATTTGGTAAGGGTGTTCCTGCACTGATTTACTAACTTTTGTGTGAAAATGTGATTGATCTGTCGGGCCATGCATGAGTGAGCACGTACTAAAGGCAAAAATGTCACTTTTCAAAAGTCACGAGGGTCATTTTTAGGGATTTGTGATGCAGGATTTTGACAAATTCTGTTTCTGTTGAATGATTAAGCGCTGTTTATGTTAATCATCTATCATTTGACCCCGTCAGTCTTCTTTTGGAACTTTTCGCACTTTTTACGCTTCAGTGACATCGATTTAAAGATTTCCATGCTTTCTCAATTTTGAAATTGTAAAATCCATTAAGTTTATGGAAAAAAATTGAAAATTGAAATTTTTCAGCAAAATGTATTTTAACATGATGTAGGGACAGGAGAGGTTTTAACCATGTCATGGTTCAGTGAGCACACTTTACAAATAAAGCAAACATACCATTATTTACCATTAATTTATTTGCATAAGGAGACGACTCCCCTCCATTCGTGACTATTTTGAAAAGTGCATTTTTGCCTTTAATTAAATAATAATTAATCAATAATAATAATTAAAATAATAATAATAATATAATAATGAAAGTATAATTAATAATATTAATAACTAAGTCTTATCTTACGGGTTAGCCACTTTCGAGTCACAAGAATGCCTACCAGCGAGGCCCTACATAACATAAATGCGATGCTTACTCATGCATTTCCACACAGAGTTTAGTCAATGCAGAATACAAATAATTCCTGTCCAAATTATTTTGCCAAACCTATTTTAAGTTATCAAAAATGTATACTAGTTTGAAAAAGGGGTTTAGTTAACTTTTTCTTGTGATGGTAATATTCTGAGATACAGAAGTTTGAGAAAGTTATGCTACTACTGACAATATATGCAAGGATAAACATCACGTGTAACTTATTGCTCCAGTGGAGTACAATGTAGTCTAGATTTATAACACAGTAGTCTACGGGAGGAAAATGACAAATGAACCCGGTCAAAGTGAGTACTCACTATAGATATGTCACTCTTTTAGAGCGCTAAAAAATCATTTTGTTGGACAAGTTTTTCAGGGCTTCATTTTTAGATCTTGTTTAGACATTCAAAGCATGGAGGATTATGTAGCTCACATTTTCTAAAACTGTCGTCATTATCAAATTGTGTCTTTAATCGACAAAATATGCTTGAACACTTTCAATTGAAATAAACAGAACGGTACATCTGCACGTGGATACAAACAACAAAACATTTATTTTCACCACTATGTTAACTTAATGTATTTATTTCTCATGTAAAATAATTTTCTGCATCTAACTCACTACATTAAAATTGGAATCATGGAATGAGATGAAAATGCTTTTTTATAATTGGCCTGAATGTAACATCATACAATTTAGATGACATGAAACTGTATAAGGGCAATTCCGTGAATTACTGGACAAATCACAAATTATATAAGTTGCTCTATCTCGAATCGTATTACATTTTAATGGTTTGAATGGGTATGAATCATGAAGAAACAATGGGGGACATCATTTCTACTCTAAATTTTACGTCTTCATCAGCACCATCTAGGAGAATCAGAACCATACATGAAATACCACATGTGGGACTAGTGTGACTAAATCTCAGTTTTATGAAAAACTATCATTTATTCTGCAGTTTTTTCCATGCCAAAAGCCTCTTCTCATTGTTTTGAAAGTAATGAAGCCCCACATATGCATACTAAATCTGAAAAAGACATGAATAAACGCAAATTTGTGTGGATGGACAAAATGTAACGTAACTAACCGTAACGTAACTAACCATGTTTTTGATGATGTAGTTAAAAATTAAAAGATTTTTATCAA